>WNHD01021041.1:0-13742 GCA_011057455.1 Ganaspis sp. Gsp50
TTTCAACAAAAAGGTTTTGTTGCTCCTATATCAACCAAAGAAATTTGTTGAGCGAACAAAACTTTGGTTCTACAAACCAAACCTTTTTCTCAGTGTAACCGCCTCTTGATGAATCTGTAATTTCCGTAATTGGAAAACTTGAATGCACGGATAGAGGCGGTTACTGCACAAGATGGATCAATTATTCTATTGAATTGAAATTGCTATTTGCTTCTTTAAAACTAAGACAGCTGAAAGTAGCAATAAATAGCGGCAAGAGTTTTCTCACCTTCTGTTTGGCAGGTGATATGTGATATATCAGGGGTAATAATTATGTACATTGCCTTATGTACTCTCATAGTAGTAGTACGATAGCAGTTGAGTAGTAGGTAGATTGATCTTGAAGGACGAACGTGGGATTTACCTGCATATCCAACTGCCAATTCCGATTATTATTCATGTTCGGAAAAGTTCTATGGCATTTTACAAAAAAAAAAAAATAAAAAAAAGCTGTTTATTGCTGCAGCACATTGCAAAAACCAGCGTCTTCGTTTAAGACGTTTTTGTGGCCATTTTTAAGACGTTTGGTTATTAAATTATGACCAATAAATAAACATCTTACGTCATTCCTACCAATATATGCTAAATTAAATGTCTTAAATGACTGAAAAAAGTAAAACTTTCAGCTGAAAACAAGAATATGGTATTTTTGGTCTTGAAATTAAACTATCGATGCTGAAAGTCAGTGGAAATTGGGACCAATGTAAACGGTTTTAGTCAAAAGTGGAATGAAAACAAGACTTCTGTTTTACAGTGATATTACCACTGTTGTTTCAAGCCACAAAATTTTCTGATTTTCGCAGTCATTTTTTTTTAAACAAGTAAATGGATTAAGTTTCTTATACTGTGTAGATGCAACTGTCGCACAAATTTTACCATGCTGCCTTAAAATTTATAGTAGATTTTCCATCATTTCTACGAGATTTCTTATATAATTGATGATCTTGTGGTAAAAATCCTGTAAAAATTGTAAAGCAACGTGGTGCAATTTGAGTTATAGACATTAATTTTATAATGGCACATGAATTTTTACGAGAAATTTCAGCTAGTGTAATTTTTACTTTATCAGTTAAAAGTATATGATATAACAATCATAGGAATAATAATAATAACAATCATAGGAATAATAATAATAATAACAATAATAATAATAATAATAATAATAATAATAATAATAATAATAATAATACAATTGGAAATGAATGAAAGCGGAAGACTGTTGTTTTAGAGTTCTCTCGGGTTAGGTAATTGTATGCAAAGAGGAGTCCCCTCAAGTAGCTAGTTCTCAGTCAGCAGCAATTCCCTTTTGCCCTTTATCGCTTTGTCGAGAGTTGTTCTAGATCTGAAACAAGGAAGTCCTTAAATGCAACCTTTAGTCTTTGGTGTAGGCGCAGCATTTCTGACGGATTTATAGCAGTTGCTACTTATGCACTACTATTGCCGTAATACACTTCTCGTAATACCTTCCGCTTTCCCAAACTCTTTCAGCTAATAGCTCCACACCATTAGTTTAATGAAACCAAGCCGATTCTTATCGTCCAACATTCCCAAATGTGTAGTACAATATGCATTACAATATGTAGTACAATAAGTAGAACAATAAGTAGTACTATATGTAGACCTACCGTCAACTTGGGTAACTTCGGACAGATTGGCTAACTTCAGACACCTAAAATTTTGCTTTTACTGACTCAATTTTGATTTAAAGTTATTAAAATATGTAAATAGAATATCCTGACTTTATATTTCCATAACTTAAAAGCAAATTCGAGTAAGTAAAAGTCAAATTTAAGGGTATCCGCCAATCTGTCCGAAATTACCCAAGTTGACGGTACAATATGTAGTATAATATTAAAATAAGTAGTACAATATGTATAATATTAAAATAAGTAGTACAATATGTATGTAGTACAATATGTAGTACAATATCTAGTCACAAATATGTTGCGGAAAGTGCAAGTTTACGAACTCTGTGTTGTTTTCAGACCCTCAGAAGAGTCGAGACCGTTTAGCGCGGCCAGGACACAAGTCCCCAATCATCCGGAAGAAGGCCGAGGTGTGTCTTGTGTGACCGGTGCATCAACAGAGGAAGGAAAATCGGCCAAGAGTAAAGAGCTCCTCTGTGGCGACAGGATGTCGTTTACAAATCGATTCCCGTCCTCTCAACACACACGCTACCGCAGTAGTTGGGGTCCCTCGTCAGTGTCGGTTTTCAATAGAGTCGATGTTCCAAGACCCTCTCCCGAAGAAGAGGAATATGCTGATTTCTATCACGAACGCCTGCACTCGGCACAGAGTCGTCAGCTGATACCTCTTCAGGAAGATCTAGCTGACTGGATCAATAAAACCATCAGTAAGTCTTTACCCATTTTTCTAGATCATGCTCTTTTATTTCGTTATTTAAGTGAAACAAACATGCCCTTCAAGAACCCATGGAATTTCCTGCAGGAAGATCCAGCAGAAAATTCCAAGGAGCACTTTCCGAGGATTTTTTTAACGTGATAAGCAGTACAGAGTTGCAATATCACTTACAAAATCAGTTTGTTTTGTGCTTCCATTAACTGAAAATCGGTACCTTAATTTATTACACAAAATTTCGTGTGTTTTTTATAAGGTGAATAACCCTTTTTACTAATTCGAAATTTATAATAAATATTGGGATTATAACATTCTTTATGTATAAGTAAACCCAACTGATACTATTATTAATTTACACCCTCAAAGAATTATTATATCATATATTTTTTAGCGCATAGTTAATATACTTTCGCCCTGATAAAATTTTGGCTAAAAATAGTGAAAGTTGTGATTTTTTCATAAAGTCGTGGTTCAAAATTTTAAAATGTGATTCGCATGATTTTTTCGGACTTGTCAATGATGGATCTTGATTTGAAGATGGGTCTAGTTGACAGTAATTCAGGAGTGAAATGTTTTTCTTGTCCTAATAAAATTTTGACACAAAATTCTTCTACACGAAGCAGCAAACAAACTATTCCTTAGCAAATATATCACAAAATTTTCACAATTTCAAAATACATCCATAAGTTGTACAGGTGAAAAGAACTGAAATTAACCCTCTTTAAGATAATTCAGAGTTATTCTTGATAATAAAAGATCATTTGAAATAAATCGAGGTAATTAATGATAGTTTAGGATAAGAAAGTTCAAGATTATTCCAAATCTTTGAAGATAATTCAAGATGATTCACAGAAAAAAAGAAGTGTAGTTTTAACCCTAATATCCGTGTCAAAATAAGCTGCATCAATTTGTATCCTTATGGTGTTGTTTTAACCCAATAAAGGATAATTCATAATAATTCATGATAATTCAAAGTAATTCAAGGTAATTCACAGTAATTCAAAAATAAATGTCAAAATAATTCAAAGTAATTCAAGCTAATTCAGAATAATTCATAGTAATTCATGGTAATTCAAACATAGTAGGTCAAGATAATTCAAAGTAATTCAGGATAATTTAAGATAACTCAAAATAATTCATAATAATTCCATATAATTCAAGGTAATTCAGGATAATTCAAGATATTTCATAATAAATCAATATATTTCAAAGTAATTCAAGTTATTTCCAGATAATTAATAATAATTCAATATATTTCAAAGTAATTTAAGGTAATTTACGATAATTCAAGAATGATAGTTCAAGATAATATGGTCAGAATAATTTCAGATAATTCAGAGTAATTCTAGGTACATAATTCAAAATAATTCAAAATAATTCAAGATAATTCATAATAATTTAAAGTAATTCAAGGTTACTTGTCAAGTTAATAATCTACTTTTTTTCCGCATTCATTTTTCAGTGTATTTTAATTTGAAAGAAGCAATACTGAAATTTTGTTGATAACGATTGACATTTTTATTATCAAAAAATGTAATGCTGGCCGTAAATATATTTTGAAATTATGCACAATTACAATTGATATTAAGAAAACTTTCTACTAAATGCACATTTTAAAATTCTATTAAAAATTTGTATCAAGAAAGGTCTTTGAAATATTGAAGAATTAGAGAAGTTATTGGATTGAGTTTTATGATCTAAAACGTAAATTACCTTATTGTCAAATTGAAGAGAAACGTAAATTTCTCGTATGTAGTAAACTGGCATTCTTTAATTGAAATCTGGATTTGTGACATGCGATTGTACTTAAAAGAAAAAGTATTGTATCACATGCATATCGTGATTGTAGTAAAAATAGTAAGGAAAAAACTGAAAGGACAAGCAATCGTACCCGATTTGACTGGTACTGCTTTCCGTGCGCAAAATTCGATAACCATCACAGGGACTTAGCATTGTTGATTTATGAGACTCGACTCAGGTTATGGAGAGATCGAACAAACTAAATTATCCACCGCCCTGGTGCAGCCTGACAGACGGTTATACAGCCAATTATTCGGTGCTTGGAAATGCGATCTTCCTCTTCTGCAAATAGCTACGAGGTCAAAGTTCAATCTCCTGTCTTTATCCCGATTTCGCTAACTCTTATTTCCATAAAGATCTCATTGTTAGATTATTGCATTTCCAGAGACAAAAGTCAAAGCAGAAGCTTTCTATGGTCCAGACCGTCTGTAACCGAAACACAAGATGCCCATCATGCGTGTGGAAAAATGCGTTCGTTCTCATGACACTCGAGTTTCAAATCTTTTGAAATTTTTGTTTCGTTTACCAAAAACTAGAAGAAAATTTTTGTTTATATTTTTTTATTTGATCAATATAGATACATCCCAAAATCACGAAGATCATAAAAGGGCAATACAAAAATATACATAAGAATAATGAAATATTCACACATTCATGTAGATAATGCTGATAAAGATCAACAAATGACACAAAAAAATAAAAGGTAGATTATTTACACAAATTATAATAGGAAAAAAACCATAATAAATATATAAATAAAAAGAGGGAAGGAGTTGCCTTCAATCATTGTTCATTTAATGCCGCAAAATATGCTTTAATCGATGCATATAGAATTTAAGTGCATATTTAATCATTGATAAAATTTAAAATTAATCATTGGTAAATTTATTTATAAAGTTTTCAAAAACGATAATAGAATCTTTGGCTATTATAAATTAAATTATGAAAGAAACTTTTCATACAATTTAATATTCGGAGTTGATGTTATATAGTATAGGTAATCAATAATTTTCTTTGGGTATCAAGTGATTGATACCTTGATCGAAACTGGATCAGATTGATCGTGGCAGCTTGTATCATCCTTTTTCTTTTTCTCTCTCTCTCTCTTTCTTTCTTCCTCTTTCTTTCTTTTTCTTGTTTTTGTCTTTCTCTTGTTTCTTTCACACAAGGTGTATTTACAGTACACACATAAGTCTAAAGACATTTACGTAAATTAGAACTTCAATAAAATTCAATATACAATATGTAATTCAATGCCAAGCGTTACATATGTAACAGACTCATTAGCTTGTTGGAACGTCCAAAGGCGTGAAAGTTATTATTCTTGATATATTCAACAGACACTCACCTTTAATTTAATAGAAATTTGACTTTTTAATCCAACGATACTAAAGTTTGAAACAATTTCGTCGTTTACCACAAGCTTAAATATGTTCAAAAGGTGCGATTTAACGACTATAAATGTATATAGTATATAAATAAAATGTATGTATAAATCACATTCATATTTACTTTTATGCGTTGTCAAAAACAAAAAAAAACTTTTCAAAATTCATTTGAAGGTTCAGAACTTTATAGATTTTCAATTAACTACATTGAATCGAATTTTATTACACAGAAAGTACTCAAATCGTTTGAAATTTAGGAATAAAAGAGAAAGTTGTATGCTAATTAACAATGCAAAATAACTCAAGTTAATGAGACATCTAATTTCATTTGCAATTTGAATTGAGCTCACTTTGAATATAAAAAAATCTTTATTAAAGGGGTATTAAAAAGAGGAACAGGAAATTGACACGAATTCGATATATTTAAATTCAAGTCACACATTTTTCAATACTTACAAGGTTTTTTCAATACTTACAAGTCTTTTTAAATATTTAAAAGTCTTTTTAGTTCTATCGTTATCTCTTTCATGCTACTCTCACTATGGTTATAAAATAAACGAGTACAAAAAATTCTAATCATTTAATAGCATCTTGTCACGTCTGAGTAATTGAAATGCAGATGAGAAAGTAACTATTAAATGCCTCCTATCGATTATGAGGATATTCATCGTTATCAAAATTACAAATTATCAATCTTTTGAAAAATCTCGATAACAGGCGCTTTCATTAAAATTTTGCATATTTAATTTTATTTTCATAAAATTTATGAAGAATCATTTTTATAATTTGGGCAATTGAACTAAAAATTGAACAAATTGTTGGATCATCGAATCAGTGTACGAAAAATTCAAATTTAAAATTAAAAATGTATAAACATCATTTTCTCTGCGAGGAAGTAAAATGTTTATTTATGTTTTTTATCTGTTAATCCCATGTCTTTTTTTAGGTAGGACAAACAGAAAGATAATATAAAACAAAAGATCCTCTAAAAGCAATTTTTAAAAGAATTGTTTCTTCATTTAAACCGATTTCTTTTTTTTTAACAGTAAAGATTTAATTTTTGTAATAAATTTTTTCATAAAATTTGTTCAACATCAATTTCCTTTGTAAACCGAAAGAATACCGCGCGTATATGCATGTAGAACCTTAAACGGCATTCGCATGCAAGAGCAACACAAAGATCGGCATCTGGCGCGACGTGTGGGAAAGGATATTCATATAACATTTGGACTTCCGTTTGCCACTATGCGTACTTTAAATGAATAGGCGTTATTTTTAAAAACAGAGGAAACGATCGGCTTTTATTTCCATGTTCATTTTGAACCAAAAAAGCCTAACTCTTTCCGACAATAAAAGTTTCTAACAATAATTATATTTGTCTTCTATACCGGATAGTGTGTTATCACTAGTTTTGTGTGCTAATACATATGAGGCAATATTTTCTTACCTTTCATTAGTTCAGTTCTTTTAATCAAATAAAATCTAAAATTGTTTTGATGATTGTTTATTGAGTTTTAAAAAATTGAAGACGATTTTTTGATGAAAGATGATGACAAGAATTTTTTTAGTAGAACACTAGGGTGTGAAAATACACTTTTTTATAAAGTTATTGGGTTACATGTGGAAGTCCATACGGTATATAAAGATTCTGAGAAGTGCCTAATGAGGCTATAACCATAAAAGTTTTTCTAGTTTCACTGAGCAGCGAGGCCATTCTTCATCTATGTTAGATTATTCATTTATGTGTCTTCATTATCGAATTCTCAAATTTATTACTTTCTTTAATATTTCAGCTCTTATCTATATTCTTTTATAGTGCGCATTTTTGTCTTTTCAAAACCAATACAAAAGCGGGATAACTGTTTAAAATTACTTTTATGATCAAGTGTTTAACGGGCCAATTTTGAGCCGTAGACTTTAACGTCTTAAAATCTCTGATGGATTTGTTGAACATTTGAAAACTGACAAGAGACTTTTGATCCTTGGAGATTTTCTCACATATGTATAGGAAGCTACTTTAAGTTGTTTTCACGGAATCGAATTCAAACTTCTTGTAGCTGTGTCCTTTGTCCTTTGTCCTTTGTCTTTGAAGGAAAAGAAAATAAGAAAGAGAATGCATTGTAACCGTGCATACACATGGAAATTGCGACCGCCTTTCAACGACCGCTTTCCTAATATGGAATCATTGCGAGTCGATGCATAAATAAATAAAATTTAGAGCGGTCTGCACACATGTGATTTCGATTATTTCGAAGGTGCAGTCACCATGGTTCACATGATCCTAATGATCATAATCCCTTAAATTGTACTTTTCGCATTTTTAGGATATTACACTGTAAAATCAAGTGTCTCATTTAAGATGTTTTGTCCCCACTTTTGAAACATTTAACGTCAAAAAACACGTCAAACGTTTCAAAAGTGAGGACAAAACATCTTAAATTGAGACACTTGTTTTTACAGTGCAGTGTATAACGCTTTTTAATGCGTTAATTTCTCCGTGTGTATATCATTCCGTTCATGACATTGAAATTGAAGTAAAGCATATGTAAAAATTGCTATCTATATATGGATGTACTACTGCTATATGTCACGTACCGTACATAATACCACTGCAGTATCTAATTACTATTTTCACAGTCAATTTATATTTAGTTTTGGTTTATGTAATCTACTATTGGAAAAAGCATTCATGAGTTAAGGAGCGAATTTTAATATCCGTTACCTTGAATAATTATCGTGAACCAATAACTCTCTGCTCCAGTAACTTTTGTCCTCGGTGTTTTAGTCTCGCCGATTTTTGTTTCATTTTCTGCAGTGTCCATCAAGACTCACCGAATTAATTTTTTAAAAACGGTTTTCAAAAGAATTCAAAAACTTATTTAAACTTGTAGTAAAAACTACAATTTGTAAAAAAGCATCATTTGGCAATAAGGTAACCTTTGCCATATTGCTGTACGAGGATCAAAAAATAATGTTGTGAAAACTATTTATATTGATAAACACGTCCCAACCATACCTACGGTTGAGATATTCATATCTATGATTGACATATCTATGTCAATAGTTAGTACAACCATATTAACAGTTGGTACAACTATATCAAAAGTTGGTACAACCATATCAAAAAGTTGGTACAACCATATTAAAAGTGGGTACAACCATATCAAAAGTTAGTGCATCCATATGGAAGGTACTACTTTGATTCTTTTTGAATACAATATAGCCTCTTTTCAATCTTGCAGTGGAAAAGAAAAAGAAATTTGCGTCAAGTTTTGGACTTAAAGTAGGGTCTATATTTCACCATATACACCATATACACCATGCCTTCTCGTTAATGCTTGAGACCCTGAAGTTTCAAACGGAAAGTAGGGTTTAATTTTCGTGATTATAATGAAACTGTAGTAGATTATAGTACAAGACGAAAAATGATCTAGAATTTACTATTCTTCACATCAATACATATAGATTACACTGAAAAAAATAAATGACTGATTCAGACAACGTATGGCAGTTCCACCAATACATGTACCTAATATAGTCATAATTGTGACTAGGTTAGGTACACACGTATTGGTGGAACTGCCATACGTTGTCTGAATCAGCTATTTATTTTTTTCAGTGTAATAATACTTATTTCTGCTATATGTAAACCTATAGTATAATTATATAGTCCAATTCTATATAGTAGTTTTTCCAACCAATAGTAGTTGAACTCCACGATTTAAGTATATAAATTTTACCAGAAGGTTATAAGTAAATTTCAGCTTTTTCTTAAAATATTGAAGCGAATGAAAAAGAGAATACGAAATCTACTAATACTGTAGCTATACAATCTATAGCTATACAATCTACTTAAAACTTGTTGAGTGAGTGGCCAGAACTGTTTGCTTTCATTTTTAATTAGGCTTTTACGAGTCTGCTAATGCGTCGACATTTGGTCAGTGGTCTCAAAAAGTGTGCAGGAGGGATGAAAGGGCGCAAAAAATGTTATCTACATCGGATGGTTTGTTTACAGTTCATTAACATTAACACAGGGTTGCTACTGTGTTCTGTGTCCGAGTATAATGTATATTAAACAAAAGTACATTTATAGCACTTGTACAATTTACAAAGAGATGCCAGCGAACACGTACCGACATATGCGTTGACCATACGAACATGAGGATCTGCCGACGACTCTGACTCACCGGAAGTTGGAAGGCCCCTTTCGCGACAAGCCCTCCGACTATAAACACAGCCACATCCACGTTTATCGTCTATAGGTTATATAGGTGTACCCTTGGAAAAAGGACCTGCCGCATTACGCATAATGCGCTACGCTTGCGCGTCTGGCGAATTTCGCGAGGGTCGTAAAGGCAATACATGAATGCACCTTCCACCACGTATACGCTTCAAAGAATGCCAACTAACCGTGTAGCTATAATTCCACCAAGAAAAAAATACAATTCAGCCTAGTGGAAACTCGTCAATGATCAAGAGAAAACTTAGGGCCAGCTTGCAACTGGAAAATTTAATTTAGGACGATGGGAAACATTTTGTGCACAGCATCTTTTTAAAAAGTTTAGATGTTGTCGATGTAGATGTAGATGCTGTATATGTCGTTAATTAACCACATGTGCAGCAACAGTAATTTTAACGGAGATTTATTCCATTTTCATTTTTATCCATTGTTTATTCCATCAATTTTGAAATGTTATTATATACAAGCCATATTATGTCGCGCTGTTGAAAAAAGAACTATTAAGAGGTTATATTAACTATCTTAAACTAAACTAAAGGTTTAACTAAATGTAGTTAAACCTTTTTTTATAACCTTAGTTCTACCTTTTTTCAAAAGAATCGATTTTTTGAAAACCACAGTTTCTTGCAGTATAGATATATACCTAGAAATGTAGTTTCAATTTTCACTCTTTTAATGTAAGAATATAATGTAGTTTTGGCTCAAAGAAACTTTGTTTTATTTGGAAGCAAAAATCAAAATCGCTTTCGATTAAAATGTAGGTCGTCGTGAAATGGCCGTCTGTCATGCTGTTCTAAAAAGACACGATCTTCTAAAAAAAACAAATATATGTAAAAAACATAATATGTATATATGCTTTAGAGATAAAGACTTTTATTATAGTGGAAATATATTATCTAGGTCTTTACTCGTGCTCTATGAGCATGAGAGAAACGATACTCTTGTGGAAGCTGGATATAATGGCATTCTCAATCGATAATCCGTCCGATCGTTGCCTTGTCCCCGTCTTCACATGTGACTTGTCGCTTTTTGAGCCTCGAGCAGATTTCATCGAATAAATGCGATTTATGACATATAAGGCAGTTTGCCATCAACTCGACTCAATTATTTCAGTTGTGTGTCGCGTGAATTGGAAATGATACATTGAAGAAATCGGCTAACCACTCTGTTATACGTTATAAGGCACGACATTTTTGTATAATCTGCCCGGGCATGGCAATACAACATGTAATTACAATGAATTATTTCGCATTGCCCAAGTGCTAAATTATCTTGTCATTTGAGCACAAGGATTTCCATGGCACTTGTTATTTGGTTCTTCATAGTCTAAGGCCTACCAACTATTATTATTTGTCGGGCTTATTACTTTTATTATTTATTTCATTTATAATCAAAATCGTCGTTTATGTACAAATGCAATTTTCACACGGAGAAAAAAGTTAGCTGTTTTAGCTAATTCTTACCTATTTCAACTAAATGGGTTTACTATTATATGGAGAGCCAATTTTTTAGCTGTAACAGATAAGAATTAGCTAAAACAGCTAACATGTTTTGTTGCAACAGCTAATTATTAGTAAAAGTTATCTATCCATGTAACAGCAAATTCATTTTTCTCAGTGCATCTTCTATAAGAATTCTTTCTTTCAGTTTATCAATTTCGTTTTATAGAAATGGGTCAAATGGTACGAGAAAATACAATGTCATGTAATGGAAAATGTTTTATTTGAAAAACCAAAAATTGTGACCTTAAATATGGAAAGGACGAATTTATCAAAGTTGTTACAATTTGCTTTTTTTTGGCATACCCTGCATATTAGATTTTTCGGATGATTTTCACACATGTAAAAAGAAGTTTAGTAGCTCAGAATAAAACATGGCGTTCCATTTTAGATATAATTTTTTAGTGCAATATTAATGAAAGACCAACTGCCAATATAGCTGCCTATTGAAGTTGATAAAAAATGTTATTTGAAATTTTAGAATGCTGATATATCAGATTTGTAATCTCAAGAAACAAAATCTGTAGTTTTGTCTCATGTTGTGATTACAGTACTAAGTTTCAAAATTTTGACCACTGTTTGGCGTTTAGTCTTACTGAACAATGAAAACAATATAGCAAAATGTTACACTGAAGAAATAAATGACAGATACAGTCAGTCTAATCAATAACTAATCACATATAGAACATTTCATGAACATAGAACATTTTATAGAACATTTCATAGAACATAGTTCATTTCAGACCAAGTGTCTTACATGTCTTTGGGATCGGTGAATCCGAATTTGAGGTTTATAAAGGTTTTAAATGTAAAGGTTATAACCCATCACGTCAGAATTTTGACATAATATCAAAAAAGCAAAAGTTCAAAAAAAAAAAAAACTAAAACATACACTGCAAAAAATGGTGTCTTAAAAGTGGGACAGAAGTGTCTTGTTTGGGTAAAAATGTCTTAAATTAAGACATTTTTTGTGTCTTACTCACCAAATATGTCTTAAATTAAGACGATTTTGCTCAAAATAAGACACATGTTTTTGTAGTGTATGCATTTAGATTTGTAAAGTACGTGTATATTTTTAATGTTAAAATTGATGTACAGATGAAGACCTTTTTCTTGTTTGGAGTAAAAAGCAGTTTTCATTGACTTCTTCGGAGTTTTCATTGCAAGTTTTTTCTATATACGTATTCTGTATGTGTCTGTATTTTGTTTCTCAGTGCTATGGTTAATTTTTTAAATCAAAACACTACAAAAACATGGTGTCTTATTTTGAGCAAAAACGTCTTAAATTAAGACACATTTGGTGACTAAGACACAAAAAATGTCTAAATTTAAGACGTTACTTTTGTCCCACTTTTAAGACACCATTTTTTGCAGTGAATATATTAAGGCAAGTACATTAGTAAATGTTCAACTCAGCTAATGTAGGATAAATATCGTCATCGAAGGAAGAGTAATAATTTGACAATCTATGTCCTCTTGAATGGTGATTTCTAACAAAGGCTTCCCAGTAATTTTTAGACACCTTATTCCCGTCTAATATTATGAAACACCCATGTAGGAAAGGTAGTCTTCTGCTCTCAAAAAGTCGTACAATGTAGTACTCATTTGGTTGAAGTCCTGTAGGTCCACAATACTGCGGGGCATAGGTGTACAATATTGTGCTTCGTGGGTTTACATCATTCGCATTGTCCTGAAAATTATAATCTAGTGATAAAGCTCTATATACATATAAATAAAGTAAATTTGTTACAAATCTAGAAATGAAACGCTGTTCACTTCTTTTAATCATCTAGATCATAAATTATAATTATTATAATATAATAAATAAAATATTATAACTTTGGATAGAATTGAGCTAAAAGAGTCCAATTGATGCACTTTTGAAGCACAAAAAAGATAAAACAGTTACAATTTAGAACTGCTTTTAAAAAAGCAAAAGATATATATAAAATGACTTAACAAAATTTTCGGTTTTTAAAAATTAAATAACTTCGGGTGGAAGTTTAAATTAAATTATATCAAATTAAAGAAAATAGTACTAACCTTTAAAACTTCATTCACATCTACACGATAAGTTATTCCTCCGAAATAATTTAGTTGTCTTCCTAAAATCCTAATGACGACAACTGAAACAAAAATTTGCTTTTTTCGCTATACTGCCGGATAATTTTGCTAATACTAAACAAATTGAAGTCTAGAAACCTATAATATTTCATTCAATGAAAGACAAACTTTCAAATTAATGCCGCACCTGTTATTCAAATACACTGAAAAAAATAAATAGCTGATTCAGACAACGTATGGCAGTTCCACCAATACATGTAGGGGAGAGTTGCCTAAAACGGCCTAGCGCCTAAGACGGCCACCCTTTAATATCTTTGAATTAAGGACATTTTTTAAACAATTATGTACGTAAAT
>WNHD01021067.1:0-13980 GCA_011057455.1 Ganaspis sp. Gsp50
CCAGAGTCGTTTTGTTGTGATTGCCCACCTGTCAAAGTGGTCAGCCATTTTGAACTGTGAAGGCGCACTAGCGCCATCAAACCGATCAATTAGTGGGCGCACTTGCGCCATCTAACAGAATCGGCTATCATCAGCCAATAATTTCGTGATCACTGATCGATATGGAGAACATTAACTTTATCATTTTGACGCGCTTGCGCAATTTAAGCCTGATCACTAGTCGTTGACGATGAAACGCCGATCTCGCGTCACTTCTAGTCTGGTGTTCGCACGAAGTGCATCTTTTATCTTTTCTGTTAAAGTTTCTTTTAAAGTGTAAACATAGTGTTTGTCCGAGCAATTGGCGGACGACAGGTGAGCTCCAATCATTGTGAACAATTTTTGTTTAAGGTGGAATCGTCTCCACCTAATTATATCAAAATTAAAATAATTCTCTGCTCGTGTCTCAGCGTTTAGTTTGTGTTTCGGTCTTGTGACCTAATGCCTTTTCTTATTGAACTTATAAATTAAGGCGTGATTCAATCTTTGTTAACCATTTGTCACATCAATTAAACATATTCTTGTTAATTAATTAAACGCTTATAAATTTAGAATCAGTGGTTTTTCCTTATCCCGACATTCTCCTATTTTGGGTTAAATATTGAGTTAGTTTGGCAATAATTATACAAATTAAAATAAAGTCGGTTTTAGTAATTTTCCCGTTTTCCAAAATTAAATAACTTGGCGTTCAATAGTTAAAGTTTAAAATTAAAAAATGAGCTAAGTAATTAGGAATCAATTCAAAATAATGATAAAATAAATAAAATCTCGTTACAGTACATAAAACAAATATGTACATGTTAACTAAAAGCTAACCTTCAAGACCTGCATAAAATAGGTCCCGATATGTAGATACATAATCATGCTCTAAATAGAGATGAGGCTGAAGCTATTGTCGTCAGAGATCGAATTAAACGTCATGCCGAAGATCATCCTGAAGCACCTCCTTCTGCAATCATACGTACCGAATTGTCGAATTTGTAGCCAGAAGTTTTAAGCCAAATTCCGGAGAGGACTAACATCACCAAAGCAATTCGAAGAGTTCGCCGACATAGAAGTTCCTCTTTTGGTCGGGTTTTTCCCAGTTTACAATATACATTTACATTTCTTATACTACGGATATTACATTCTCATCAATAATGAGAGTGTATTTTTAATAAATAATGTGCGATTTTACACTTTTGCTAATTTCATCATTTCTTGATGTTTTGAGAACCCCTGATACCGAAAAAGTGGGTTTTACAAAAGTTTCTATCTCTCTTATTATTATTTTCATATTATTTTATTTTTTATTATTATTTTCTTATTATTTCCTTATTTGTTAATTGAATTACTTTTTTAAATGTCCAATTACTATTTTCTTGAAGCAGCGAAGTCAATTCTTTCTATGCTAAGCGGATAATTTTATTTTGCTTAAGCATTAATCGTGTAGATGAATTTTGTTTACGAAATTCTAATCAGAAACTTTGTTTGAAAAAAATACTTTCAAATATTTTAAACACTTTATTTAGCATTTTTTGCACTTCAGAGTACAAACCGTATTAGAATTTTGTAATTTTATAAAAAATGGATATTGTGAAAAGTACCTAATTAATAAAAAAAATTGAACGAGCGTACTATCGAGCGCGAAACGCGAGAGTCGTGATGAAAATGTATTCCTTAAAGTCAGAAGACTTTAAGACAAAAAGTATTACCTATACAACACTCAATCTTTCCAGTTTTTTAAAGAAAGTATCCAATGAAAACTTGGAAAGCTTGGATGACAACTTTATATAAAAGTTTAATGCAAACATAAAAATGTTCATTTGTGCAGAAATACTGGCTACTCATATTTGATGTAGAATTGTGTAACAATTTTCTTTTAACTGTATGCATATTTGCCTCAATGATTCCTGAATGTTTTTCTAAACTTTATTGACATTGATGATATTGACGAAAAAAGAAATTATAATAACAACGCGAGCGAAGGTAAATCACGCGCGCGAAGCGCGAAAAACGGAGTGCGAAACAAAACTCACCAATAAGGTACATGCATTAGTGTTCAGAAACGCTCCAGTTATCGGCTATTACAAGAATATTTAAAATGGATAAAAACAGGTGTAGATCATGCTGATTAATACAAAATCACTTTAGCTATGTATATAAATATGTACAATTTACTACATAAAATAAAAATTTGCATATTAAATTGATTTTTTAATACTTAATTAGAGCATCAAAATAGCGCGCTACGCGCACCATTTCATTGTCCCACAATAATATCATTCTGGTTGAAATGAGTTGTATTTAAAGTTAATGTTTTAATTATGTTCTAAATTGAAACTTGAAAAAGAAAGAAAACAATAATTGTAATATTTTTAATTCTCTTAGATTTAACTATTGGAAAATACAGGAAAATATAATTGATAATTTCTTAAAATATACATCTCTGAGTTACTAGTGAAACTTTAAAAATAGCTAAAAAAGCAGAAATTGCAAATTTTCTAGTAAATTATGCCTGGAAGTGTACAGACATGATTAGTACGTTCACCGAGCAGACTTTCACTGTAATCGTTGTAACTCGGTAACAAATATCCTTCTTTTGTTTTCTAACGATCAATTGAAAATTGAAATTATTAACTAAAAATAATGCATTTTAAAGATAGTATATTTGCATAGAATTTTTAATGACTTGTTTTTAATAAAAGAAAACACATGTTTTTTTCTAAAGGAAAATGTGCATTTGAGAGAATACAAACTGAACAGAATGGCATTTGTCAGTTTCCCACTGCAAATTCCTTTATGGGAACCTACGTAGGATCTTATGCGGGAAAACTTGTGGGATCCTACATGGGATCCTATATATTTTTACTTATAAGACAAAGCTTATGAGTTAAAATGCATGTTTTCTCATAAGAAAACATGAGTTTTACTTATAGAAAAATCCTATTCCTATATAGGATCCTATATAATGGATCCTATGAGGAGTCCTATATGAGATTTTACATATAGGGTCATAACATACATTTCACTCATGAGTTGATCCTATTCCTAAATAGGATCCTATAAGGAATCATATAGGATTCCATATACAGGATCCTTTTTAAAATTACATATGGTACCAGATATGGGATAAATAAAATATGTAAGATACAATTAATCTTCAATTACTATGTACTTTGCACTTTGTCTGAAGACCCAAAAAAATCTACTGTGCAGCCTAATGGTACCTACGTTCAGAGCTCGGCTGACTGTGCAGACAGCAATGAGAAGGACAAAGATCATGAATAAATAAAGGATCCCATGTAGGATCCCTCAAGTTTTCCCACATAGGATCGTACGTAGGTTCGCATAAAGGAATTTGTAGTAGGGTTGGCATTTCCCTTCTAACCTCAAAAAGCAAAACATAGTTTAATTTGTTTTAGATTCTTTATGCATGCAGAACAAATATCTAACTCACCAATGTATACTTTCAAGTATTTTAAATTAAATTAAGTCTAGAAAACTTCAAATTCATTCAGAAATTTACTAAATATAAATCAAAACGTCATATCATATTTTACTAAAAAATTGTCACTTTGAATACAAAGCAATGCATCACCTTACCCCAGCGCAAGAAAGCAGAGTTCATCCAAATGACAGACCCATAATGACTTCAGGGGATCTAAGCAAAATAGGTTTCCAAACTACCTACGCGAAGTTGATGCATGAAATGTGTCCTCTATCTCATTAGATTAATTATAATAAAAGAATCAGAACATTTTCTCCTTACCAACCCGGAGGAAGCCAAGGCCGAAATTGTTCAATCAAATCTCAAAAGAACAGCAAAAGAACATCCCAAGATTCCACCGGCACAGGTTAGAAAAAATGTATTAGTTTGTTTTCTCAATAGTTTGAACTTTCTTCTTCATAATTTTTTTCGCTCAGATTTTGGGTACAGAACATAGTCGGTTAGGTTCAGATGTACTTAGCAAACTTCCGGATAGAAGTAACCTGATTTAAGACAACATCGGCGAGAAAATTTACCCTCAAACCCAATATCTTTGGAAGAATTGCACGAAGTAACAGATCGTTTTCGGAACACGCTTGCCCGTGACAATTTTTTATATGATTCGCAAAATGATGATTCGGGAAGAGTTTTAGTCTTTGGTAGGAGAAGAAGTTAAGAGTACTCGTGCCTCCTTGAGTTTAAAAAAGAACAGCATGACACTAAACTGTGTATTATAGAAATGAATCTATGTAAATCTGTCAAAGCAGCTCCGAAAAAAATTTGATTGCCGCTCAGGAACGTATGAGGCGCGTTGCACAGGAATACGAACAATACAGGAATGAAGGACGAATTATAGAATACTTAGAGACGATGTCATACAACATTCGACTTTCCTAAAATTTCTTTGGATCGGGCAAAAGGTGCGATCGGGTTTTTAAAATCGGGAAAAAGTTGACGTGCAATAGGAATCGGATTTTTTTCAGGCAAATGTCACTCGGGTTGAATTACAGTCGCGCGGGTGAAATGGGATAATTGACTTACAATCGTAAAAGGATATACATTATCAGAATATAATAATATGCGATGTACACTACACTGAAAAAGTTTTGGCGCATCAGCTATACCAATACTCTTGTACCTTTCATTTGGAATACCCCACGCTGCAAGTTAGGACAAAAGCCGTACTTCTTGGGATACCAGATGTATCAATTGGTACGGTATTTGTCCCAACTTGGGATATGGGGTATACCAAATGAAAAGTACAAGAGCCATTCCATCTTTGGTATAGCTGGTGCCAGTGTACCGAACAAAATTGAGAGACCACTTGCAAAACTCGCATTAAAAACATGTCCGCATTTAGACAGTGATAAATCAGTAAAAAAATTAGCGTATGTAAATTTTAAACATATCGTTGGAAAGCTTATAAAATTTGCTAAAAAATGACTGTAGAATAAACTTCTTTTGATGAAAAGTAATAAAGATACGACGTGATAAAGATAGATGAATTTTTCGTTCTTAGTGAATTTTCATTGTTCAACTTTGGTAGGCTGCATTTTCTAGATAAGTTATAGGAAAAAATTAAACTTCACATTTGTAAGAGCATACATTCTAAGCTTTAAAATGAGCTGTAGACAACTTAAATATCTTCACAGGTTCAAAAGTTATGAATTAATTATTACAATCATGTAGACCGACTGAGTAGCTCAGTTGGAGAATGCCTAGGGCTTTGCGGTAGCGGATCGAGGGTTCGTGCCCGTTAACCGTGGGTTTTTTCCGTCACGTAAGGTACTCAGAGCGGGAGATTTGAAGTTGAGGACTTGTTTTGTGTTATTTCTAGACTTCGAAATCATACATTCAAGACTCAACTGTCGATAAATCGGCTTTACTCAGTTAAGGTTTTCCGTAGCTTCCCTTAACTCTGGTCAGAAAGGGCCAGGTGAATAGGAGTAATTCTAATTAAAGTCGGCTAAGGACGCAAGTTAGGGGGAATAAATGGGGACTTATGGAGAAGAATTGGGAGGGGTATTAGATATGTAAAAACCCGAAAAGGGTATATATGGAAGGAACAAACATAAAAAAAAATATTACAATCATGTTCGAAAGTAATTTAAAGCTTAAATCCCACTGTTCGCTTGACTCGCCGCATGTGCGATAAACGTATTAAAATACGTTTGTCTTTATCACATTGTATCTTAGTTTTTGTTGGTCGAAAAAACTTCAAATTAGAGTCATTTAACAGCAAATTTTATAAGCTTTACAACGATCTGTTAAAGAATTATTTTTGTCAATTTTGAATAGATTTAGAAGCTTTTTTTTTCATGTTTTTAACACGATTAACGCTCTCGTGTGGCGAGTCAAGAGAACAGTGGGATTTAAGCTTTAAATTACTTTTGAACATGATTGTAATAATTAATTCATAACTTTTGGACCTGTGAAGATATTTAAGTTCTCTACAGCTCATTTTAAAGCTTAGAATGTACGCTCTTACACATGTGAATTTCAATTTTTTCCTATAACTGTTCTAGAATATGCAGCCTGCCAAAGTTGAACAATGAAAATTCACTAAAAACGAAAAATTCACCTACCTTTATCACGTCATATCTTTAGTATTTTTTATCAAAAAAAGTTTATTCTAGGGAAATTTTTTAGCAAATTTTATAAGCTTTCCAATGATATGTTTAAATTTTATATACGCTAATTTTTAACTGATTATCACTGTTTAAAGGCGGACATGTTTTTAATACGAAGTTTGCAAGTGGTCTCTCAATTTTGGCCAGTAGTGTATAAATACTATATTTCCATGGTTATTACCAGTTATTGTTTTACGTTTTAATACATGGTTTGATAACTCTAAAAACAATAATCTTGTACCATTACACAATTCTTAATAAAAAGCTCAGAAAACGTCGACAAAAAGCATAAATCCATACAAATGTGGGAGATGATGTCTCACTCCCTTTGATGATTAATGCGTTTGGTCGAAGTTTTCAGCTCGCGTGGGAACGCAGCCTTACCCATCTTAAATAACCCCCTCACTCTAAAGCCTTACGTAATTTTTGTACAACCCCTATGGTCTAATAAGGTAACTTAATCATCTTCAATTATAAAAGGTCATCTGCAGTTTAAATGTCATAAATAGGATCCAAAAGAAAATAATTTCATCCCTTTGATATGTTCAGTAATACTCAACGATGCCTTCCCTCTAATTTGACATGCTTTACAAGGCCTAAGCACAATAGATTCGCGAACGACGTCCGCGAAAATTGTGTATGGGATAGAGAAGGACAGATTCCATGCACCACATTCGCGAACCTATTATGCTTAGGCCTCCTAATTCTATGGTTTTCTTCCTTCATGTCAATATTGATTTTGCGCAATGAAGTAAGAAAACCATAGAATGTGGGTTATATATATATTATATATATATTTATATTTATATTTATATTTATTAATAATAAATATATTATATATACGATTAAAATGACATAAAGAGGATCCAAATGAAACTAATTTCATTTCATTGATACAATACATTGATTTTCTTCTAGTCATTTTCAATATTCGATAAGTCGAATGTGACGTCACTTATTGAAGTGCCTAGTGTTAATGTAGTACATCCGACAACATTTTAGACTTACCCAACCCTTAATCACATCTCTAAATATATATGCTTGAGTCACCCTGGAACTCTTAAAATTAAGACGTCTTATGACTTCACCAAACCTTCTACGAGATTTTATAAATAGGATTATATTTTAATTATTGCCGTAAATGGTGTTAAATAATTCTACTAAAATAAATTATTAAAGTACAATTAGAGCAAATAATTTGTGTCACAAGAATTAAAATATTCTTATCATTTATTCTTAATTGAAGAATATTTTCTATCCATTACAAGAATTTTGAAGTTTTACAAAAGAATTAATACTTTAATTAAAGATAATTATTCTTGATTCAAGAATACATATTTTAGGTCCGATTCTAAGAATCAAGGGAAGTTTTCTCTCATTATCAGTGAAAATATAAATTTTCCAATGATAACATCAACAAAAATAGATAACATCTATTTCGAAAAAATTGTAATATAATATAAATTGTAATAAAGTAAAAAAACTTTGTTTAATAACCATTTTCAAAATTTTAATTTATTTTTTCTAAAATTGTTATATTTACCATCAATGTATTGTGACTTCCATTTAACAGAATAGAAATTTTTATTAACTCGCCATGTCCTAAAGCATCAAATTTGTCGTTTCCGTCAAAATATTTTGATATTTTTCCACATTTTAGTTCTTGATGAAGTTGTGTGATTTTTCTTGCTTTCTTTTTCGAGGTCTTTACTGATCAAACTTCGACAAACTTCAAACTTTCTAATTGCTAATATGCTTTTAACACTTTCTACACTTTGACAATCATTACAGACGTGGCCATCATTTAAAATGCATTTTTTTTATTGCATATCTGCCATATTTTAAATTTTGAATTCGCGATCTCAGGAACTTCAGAAACTTCTTCTGTCGATGTTTTTAATTTTTTTTCGATTATTAAATTATTGGAAGTATTGACATGAGTCTTAGAATCTTGATCGTTTTTTACTGATATATCTATGACTTTGGCAATAATTAAATTATTGGATGTCTTAGAATCTTGACCGCCTTCTGCTGATTTATCTAAGTCTTTGGCAATATACAAGTTGGAACGTCCTAGTAAATATTTTTCAGCGTATAATTCGACAAAATCGTCTACTCTCATTGGAAAAGTTTATTCGTGTAAAAACTTATTTTTTTTAACGTTGAATTCTCATTCCACAGTCGAACTGGAAGCAGAGATTCTACCGTGTCCATATAAATCTCTTCTTACACTGTTAGAAATCGGACTGGAACTTCACACCCGATAGATTGAACTAAGCATAAATTCAATCCGTAGATATTGAATTTTGAAACTGTTCAGATTGAACTAAGCATGGTTTCAATCTCTCTGAATTGAACAGTTTCCACTTCCCATATTATTCTCTTAAAAACACAAATTAAACAAAAAAAATAAAATAATTTTCTTTGTTTTATGATAATAATTTTATGGTAAAAAACAATTATTTAAACAATTAATTATTGAGTCATGGAAATAGTTGAACATTTCTCAATTATTGTTTCATATTTAGAATAGTTTAAAGAAATTTGTGTCCTAATTTCATGAAAAAATATTTATATTTAACAAAGTAATCACGAGTTGAACACAAAAATGTATTAAAATTTTTAAGCTTTAAAATTACTGTCCGCAGTGACCTTAGTAAAACCACAGCTCAATCGTTGACGGCAGCGCGCAGTTTCTTAAACTCGTTGTATTTCCACTAATATTTTTTGGATCTTTTTGAAACTTGGTAAAAAACTTTTATAATAATAAACGAAAAACTTTCTCACTGGAAGTCTTTTCAGACTCAAACAGAACGCAAAATCCCTTGCATGTAAAGTTTTGAAAATGCGTATTTCCAAATTATAACTTTGTTATTAATTATTATTAAACAATTTATATTTACAAAAGTTGTTTTAGTGTTGACCAGAATTAAACAATTTATTTATTTTACATTTTCGATTCCACTATAGCCGTCCCTATTATATACTGAATAGCTGTACCAATTTTCATTAAAATTCAACAATATTTGGCTGAGATATGTCGGTGTAATTATTAAAAAGTAATTTTTTTTCAAAGAAAATTTTTTCTGTTTTTCTATTTTTTTATTAAAAATATGCATCTTAGAAAAAAAGTTTAAAGGAAAAAAATATGTGTTTTTTGTTTCTAAACAATAAACTGTCCAAGCGTCTGCCCTTTTAAGATCGGGATCCTCAATTATAAAAAATTGTGGCAGAACTTGGTTCACGAACACTTACAACATACGTTCTGAACATTTCAAAGGTTCAAAAAATACTGGCCTTAGTTGAGGCATTTTGTCAGGAGGGGAGTGTGTATTTTGGCATTTACAAATGGAGTCATTCTATGTGTGATTCTTTTTCCAGCATGTGTTTAACTATAGAGAAAAGTAATAAAAGGATCAAGGAAAGAGAAAAAAAATATAGGGAAAGAAAAGAGAAAATTTTACTCAAGTATCCTCTCTAAAGATCGTAAATTTTGAATCCTGATTATAAAGTGATGTGTTTAGAAATATGTAAGAATGAATTTAATTATTTTCAAGTAATAGTTTGTAAAATGATGAAAGATTTTGTATGTCTGTTCGTTGATTCACTGTATTAGGGTTGTTGGCAATATGTGGCATTTCAAGTAACATTCTCTTTTTGTAATAATCAGATTTTGCAATAATTTTGCTGTTATTGTATTCAAAATTGTGATTTTCTGTCCATTTATGTTTTGTAAGTGCAGTCCATTTGTCTGGTTTTTTAAAGATATCATTTTTGTGTTCTGAATATCTTGTGCTTAGATTGCGCTTAGTTGTGTCAATGTAAACAGAATTGCAATCACGACACGGAATTTCGTAAACTACATTTATTTGGTGTTCTAATGGGATACGATCTTTTGTTAATTGAAAAACAGATGACAAGTTATTTTGTTTCTATGAGCGGTTAGGACATTGTACGGTTTAAGAATACCTGACATTTTTTCCGATAGCTCTTTTACATAAGGAAGAGCGAGATATTTACGATAACTTTCATTGAGGGTATTTGTGGATGGAACTTGGTTACAATCCGTCGTATCGTTGACCAAATTCTTGATCTTTAAAAGTGTTAATCGTTTCTTAATAATTTTTAAAATCAAATCTTTAGGGTAGTTATTTTCTATCAAAATAGATTTAATTTTGTCTATATTATCGCTGTGAAATTTAGTATGTGATAATAAAATACTACGATCTGTAAGATTTTTAATTACGTTCAATTTATAGTTGTGTGGGTGGTGAGTTAAAAAATTCAAAACTCTTGAAGAAGCTGTCGGCTTCTGATATCAATTTGTTATTAACATGTTGTTTTGCTTAATTACTGTCATGTCCAAGAAATTGATACTGTTATTAACTTCTTGTTCAAGGGTGAATTAAAGTTTCGAGTTGCAAGAATTAAATGTTTCGAGCATTGTATTGACATGATTTTTAGGTACCGCTGTAAAAATGTCATCAACATAGCGAAAATAAAAGGGTAATTTAAAGGGAAGTTTAGCGATTGCTACTTGTTCCAAATCATCCATGTCTATGTCGGATACAATAGAGGAGAGAGGAGACCCCATTGGGAACCCCGATTTTTGTTTATATGTTATACCTTTGAAATTGAAAGATGCATTACTTGTACAAGCTCTTAAACCATTTCTAAATTCTGTTAGATTGATTTTAGCGTTTTTTTTTATTTGATCGTATCGTTTAATAATCGCCGAATGAGCGAGACCAATTTGTACATTAGTAGACAAGGAAATAGCATCAAGAGAAACTAAAATGTGATTGTCCGGTATGGTTATGTCTTTAATTTTATTTATGAAATGGAAACTATTTATAACACGTGACTGAGGAGGAGTTATGCTTTTAGAAATTATTTTGCTTAGGTATGTTGAAATGTTGTACGTTGGACTTTGTACAGCTGAAACAATTAACCGAAGGGGGCTGTTAGGTTTATGAATTTTTGGTAGACCGTAACACCCCGCGGGGTAAGCTTCAGAAACTTTTAAGTAATTGTAAGCGCTGTTACTGATGTAATTTTTAAGTTCCCAACTTTTAACAAGTTTGTTAACTTTTGTGATGCAAGAGTTTAAAGGGTCTTTTTTTAGGGTTCATAAATAGATTTGTCTGACAACATTCCAGTTAGTTTTTGATCATATTTTGTTCTGTACATTGCAACTGTTTTATTGCCTTTGTCTGCTTTTGTGAGAAGAATATTAGGGTTGTCTCTTAAAAAACTTTTTGTGACTTTAATATCATTTAAAATTTGTGTTTGATACGAATTTGAATTTTGCGATTGAAGATCATTTGGATTTTTAGAGAAATTGCTAATGCAATTGACTACTTTTAATCTGACTGCATTTCTTTTTTCTTCAGGGATAATACTGATGTTTGATTCTATATCCGAAATAATGTCATGAATAGGTAAATTGTCTTTTTTAAAGGGAAGTCCAAAATTTTTTCCTAAACTTACTGTGTTTTTAACAATGTCTGGAATCAAAGTGTTTTGCTGTCCAAATAAAATACACGTTTCTTTAATCGTTGAACCGAAATGGATGCATCCCTAATTAACAAGTTTAAAGTATTAAAAGCAAATTTGTTATTAATTTTGTCATGTGCATCATTGACTTGTACGTTACTAAAATTTAATTTCTTATTACACGAAATATTTCTAATTCCATTAGGACATATAGATTGACGTTTACATCTTAAAAGAAAAACCATTTGGTTGAATTTTTTTCCTAATATAATTTTAGCATTTGACCAGTTTGATAGAAGAGTTGAGGTATTTTTGCCATATTGTAGTTCGATGTGTTTAAAGAAGCCATTGCCTCTCCTTTGTATGTTGTTGCCCGAAGATAAATAAGAATTCATGATGATTTAATTGATCCTTTGATTAATAATGATATGTAGTGTTTGATGTTATGTGCATGGGCTTTAGGATCCAATGAAAAATCAAAGTAGATTTCAAAGTAGATTTTTTGCAGACGTTTCGCCACAATGTGGGTCTTCATCAGTGCTTTATTTGTTTATCTAAAATATAATTATTCATGTACAATATTTATTTTAATCAATAGAATATATTGAAATTTATTTATTTTATTTCTATTGTTTTCATTTCTATTGTTTTCATTTGTGTTATTTTCATTTTTTTTATTATTTTTCATCATTGTTATTTTAAGCACTGATGAAGACCCACATTGTGGTCGAAACGTCTGCAAAAACTCTACTTTGATTTTTTATTGGATCCTAAAGCCCATGCATATAACATCAAACACTACATATCATTATTAATCAAAGGATCAATTAAATCATCAAGAATTCTTATTTATTAATATAAATACTATCGTACTTTTATTAAAGTATGTAATTTCTAAATTTTACAGAGTTAATATTACGTAAAATTACAAAGGAGGTGCAAGTTTTATCAATAAAAGTTAATAACTTAAGTAATGTTAAATTACTACATAAAATATTTTAGGTATCAATTATAACCTCAAAATGTACGAACCGAAAATTTGAATATTTTTTTAAAAGAGTTTGGAGTTTAGCAACGTAAGTAATATTTTAACAGATTGTAGAGCTTCATTTAAAGATAATTTTTTAATAAAAAAGTGATTTTCGAAAAAAATGGACTTATGCGGTTTCTGCACATACTGCTTCATTTGTACTTGCACATTTGATAAATAATCAAAGCATTTTGAAATTGTTAAAAATTTCGGAGAAAAAATAACTTTAAATACTTTTTGCGAAGGATTTCTAGGAAAATAAGTGTTTTTTTAAAAATGCATAAGTAAATAGTATGAGAAATAGTGAGGCAAAAGAAAAATTAAATTCCAAAGTAAAAATATTTGGAGGCTCTGAAAAGTGCCGATTGTTTTTGTGAGATGATTGGAGAAGAAAGGTGTAGTTTTAAGCTTTCTCTTCTGCCCTTAATTTTTTTGGACAGGGTTCTTTGTTGACTGGTCGCATCTTTAACTCTTCTTTGGAGTTGATATTGATTTCTATCAACTGATCGTTGATATTCTTTAAAAAATTTTGCCTCTTGCCAGGGCGGCCTAAGCGAGGATCATGGAAGGCACCAGTGTTGCTTGATGTTGAAGGTAATGAGTGATGATCTTGAGTTGATATTTCCATCACCTCGGCCTGTCGTTCACTAGGAATTATCTTTGGCGTTTTAATAAGTGCATCCTGGGCGTCTTTTCTCATTTGCAGCAACTTCTCGGAAGCAAGTACGTCTGGAATGTCGATTGGATCAATGTCCACTCAGTCACTTTTTAAAAGTACGAATTTTTCGTCTAAACACGAATAGAATTAAACTAGAAATTTGTATTTTGCTGCGAAATTGTTAGTTTTGTTAGTTCGGTCAAATTGAGCCGATGCACCCACTACGAAGAACTCAAGGTAACTGGCTGGCACCAGACACTGCGTACCTATGTATGCAGAGTTGTGTCGAAGGTCGCACGAAGCGCCTGAGGATAGCTGGTCCCAGATGGGATATACTCCTGGATGTAAACTCCAGTCGGCCGTAGCCATGGAAACGACTACTGCCTACCTCTAGTTACTATCAACCGCCTTTTGCATAATGAATCCCGAATGAGACCAAGAAAATGGAATCATTTGAGTTGCACCGGAAGGGATATAGTCAAGCAAGGAAAAATCAACGTCGTAAGACCAGTTCTGGCCAAAACGTGTAGAAGATCCAGCGCTCCCGAAGGCAGGTACGCTTTTAGCAACACTTGTTTAACCCAGCCAACTTTGTTGACCGAGCAACCCAAATGCAGGACCCGCGGGGAACCTCGTGGAGGCCGTGTACCCGACGCTG
>WNHD01021149.1:406-15517 GCA_011057455.1 Ganaspis sp. Gsp50
AGACAATGCATTAGTTTACATGCTTCGTCTGACCTGCACTGTAAGTAGAAAACAAAAAGTTCGCGCGCCTAACGAGTTATTGCATGTGACCCCTCAATTTTTAAAAACAATTAACTCAGAAGATATCTTCAAATATAGAGAAAAATGGTTTTTTCATTAGATCACATTTATTTTTATTTATAGTTGTTCTTGACAATATAAACTTTTTTCTTACACTGTTAAACAATGTTATAAACAATTTTTATAAACAATTAGACCGTAAGATACCTATAGAGATAGAAATAAATAGTTTTTTTTATGAGATTACGTTTTTTTAAAATTTGGAATAGCTTTAAAGGCTACAAATTTTCGCCAACGCAGTTTGACAATGTTTAACAATGTTATAAATAATTTCCAAATCTTCTCGAAAGAGCTTTCTTCTTCAAAGAATGAAGATTAAAAAATCCTGGAAAGTTCTAAGAATCTAAGAGAGTAATAATTCCAAATTCTAAACAGCAATATTTTTTTGCATATTTATTTTATTTATTTTTCTACCCGAGTAATGTTCTAAAACACGCATTTTTTAAACTTCTTCAAAAAGAAGAAAGATAAAGAAGAAAAAAAGTCTTTTTTAAAGCATTGCGTCTTTTTAAAGAGAAAAAAGTAGATTTTTCGTTGTTCCAAAATTTCTTCAAGATATTCAAAAAGTAAGAAAATTCTGAATTGTTTCGATTCACCATGAAAGAATCAATAAAACTTATAATTCCTCTTGGCAGAATAAATGTAGATTTAACAATTGTGGCTTTTTCTGAATCTATCAGACGAGTGTTTTAAATATTTATCTTGAAAATTTGGAATTTCTTTTTTTGCATAAATCATCTTGAAAAGAAACATGAAGGTTTCAATTCTTTGTAAACAAATAAAAGAAGCTAAATTTCTTCGGAAATTTTGATCGTTATCAAAACAAAGAAAAAGGATAGAATCTTTCGAAAGTTCTCAAATATTCTTCTGGAATTAAAAGAAGATAATTTTTTAACATTTAAATCTTTTTTCAAAAAATAATAAAAAACGAAGAATTCTAAGATTTTGTGAATCTTCTGTGAATAAAAAAAATCTTCCGAATTCAAAATCTACAATAAATTTGGATTATTGGATCTAAAATATTAATCTTTGATCTAAAATAATTTATCTTTGATCTGGTACAATAACCTTTGATTTTAAATATAGTAATGTATGATCTAAACTAGAAATAGATTTTTGAATAATAATAATTTTCTAGAATAATAATTTTGGATCTAAGATAATAAATCTTCGATCTAAACCCAGGTGAAAAAAATCGTCGGAAACGATTCCGACGATAACTTCATTCTTGGAAAAACATATGCAAAACAACCTTTGTGAAGTTTTCGTCGGAGTCGAAATAATACATCTTTTTTTCTAAAATAATAATCTTCGATCCAAAATAGTAATGAATAGTATCTTTGATCTAACGTAATAGTCTTCGGCTAAAATACTAGACCTTTGATCTAAAATGATGGATCTTTGATTTAAAATGATGGATCTTTGGCCTCGTATAATAATCGTGGATCTAGAATAATAATCTTTGATATAAAATAATAGATCTTTGAACCTGTACAATAATCTTCGTCTAAAATAATAGACTTTTGATCCAAAATAGTATTCTTTGACCTAAAATAATAAATCTTTGATCTATAATAATACATCTTTGATCTGAAATAATAGATCTTGTTCAAGAATAATAATCTCTGATATAAAATAATAAATCTTTGATCTAGAATAAGAATCTTCGAACTAAAATAATAGTTCCTTGTTCAAGAATAATAATCTGTGTGATAGAAAATAAAAAATCTTTGATCTAAAATAATAATCTTCGGTTAAAATTATAGAACTTTGATCTAAAATGATTGATCTTTGATCTAGTATAATAATCTTGGATCTAGAATAATAATCTTTGATCTAAAATAATAGAACCAGTACAATAATTTTCGTCTAAAATAATAGACTTTTGATCCAAAATAGTATTCTTTGATCTAGAATAGTATTCTTTGATCTAAAATAATAAATATTTGATCTATAATAATAATCTTCGATCTGAAATAATAGATCTTGTTCAAAAATATTAATCTCTGATATAAAATAATAAATCTTTGATCTAGAATAATAATCCTCGAACTAAAATAATAGATCTTTGACCTAGAAAAATAATCTTTAATATGAAATAATAGATCCTTGATCCCAAGTAATAATCTTCGTTCCAAAGTTTACAACAAAAATTGAATATTAATGACTGTTTTTTTTATTTTAGAGGTAACGATGATTCCAACCTATGACACAGACACCTTGGGATATTGGGTGGCAGATAATGAAGAAGCATTGGCAGCTCATCATATAGACCTTTCTCCATCAGCTTCAAGATGCACGATTAATCTTCAAGATCACGAAACGAGCTGCAGTGCCTACCGACTCGAATTCTAGGGAATAGCAGCCTGCTCAGCCTTCATAGTCGAGTTCTGAGCCGCGTCCAGACAACCTTCCAATTCACACTCTGGACCATTCATTCCAATGATGATTGATTTTAGATCAATCGTTTGTCCCGTCCCGTGGCTCCCGAAAATTGTACTCGCTGCTGTAAACGTGGACAGGCAATTTATTTCCAAATCTCACATTATTAACGCCAAAAGAACAGGAAGTTACTTTGTTGCGAGAGGAGAGCATGGGAGTCATTTAACGAAATGTTATTTTACTGAAAGACAAAAATTAGATATTCAGATATTCTTTTCTACAACCAGGAAACTTTTTTCAAATTTATTTCAAATTGATCTTAATTTCAATAAAAATGGCCAATTTCTTTAAATAGGTCAATTTATTTTAAAAAGGGTCATTTTTTACAATTTGGAGCTTTTATTCTACTGTATACCTTAATTGTTATGAATCTTTTTACTAAAAAAAAATTGATTAACAACATTTTTTTACTGGTAAATATTTTAGTTGTAAATATTCTTGCTTAAAAAAATGTATTGATTCCAAGTTTTGTTACTATACTTTAAAGAAGTGTTTATTTTTGTATTTTCCGGTTGGAAACATTTTATTAGCGTAAAAATTTTCTCTAATTTGAAAAAATATCACTGACGTTAGAAATTTTTTCAAATTGAAATTTCATATAGACACATTTTCAAATTGTGAAAAATATCGTTGACGTTAGAATTTTGTTCTCATGATGAAAGTCGTTGATTAAAATATACCTTTTTTGAAATCAGAAAATCTTTTTCACGACAGTGAAGAAACGTGTTTTTCTAGTGCTGAAAAGATCATTTTTATACGAATAGAAAAAAGTCTCGATTGCTTTTTGTTCAACTATTAAAATAGAAACTTTTTCTGATAAACGTTTTTGTAATAAGCCGTTCAATCATAACGCTGATGGGTGTGTGAAGTATCGCGATAGGTATTCTTAACTGAATTTACAGTCGTACCTGCCGATATCTATAATTAAAAGAACAATACTGATAAACCGGGATAGAAATTCATTGACATTCATTCGCACACAAACATGACATACGCATGCACATTTTTAAAGCACTGTTGAAGTGATTGTACAACCAACTTATAAAGAGAAGGCTGAATATTTAAAAGCAAATATTGGAGCGTCGGTTGAATATTGAACAGTGAATATTAAATAGTAAATATTGAACAGTGAAGATCAAATGTTAAATAGTAATTATTAAATAGTGATGAATGAAATTCAAGCAGTAAATATTGAAGAATGAAGATTGAATATTTAATAGCAAATATTGAACACCGAAAATCGAATATTGAACAGTAAATATTAAACAGATTGAATTTTGGAGTTTGAACAGTAAATATTGATCAGAGAAGATTGAATACTAAACAGGAAATATTGAACAGTAAAGTTCGAATATTAAAAAGTAAATATGAACAATGAAGATTGAATAATTAATAGCAAATATTAAACAGTGTAGATTGGAGTTTGAACAGTAAATATTGAACAGAGAAGATTGCAAGTTAAGCAGTAAATATTAAGCAGTGAAGATTGGAGTTAGAAGAGTAAATATTCAACACTAAAGATCGAATATTAAACACTGAAGATTGGAGTTTGAAGAGTAAATATTGAACAGTGAACTTTAAATATTAAAAGGTAAATATTGAACAGTGAAGTTCGAATATTAAATATTAAACAGTGAAGACTGAATATTCAATACCAAATATTGAACAATGAAGATTGAATATTTAATACCAAATATTGAACAGTGAAAATCAAATACTTAACAATAAATATTAAACATCGAAGATTGGAGTTTGAACAATAAATATTGAACACAGAAGATTGAATATTGAACACAGAAGATTGAATATTGATTCAAAAGATTGAATATATTAAACAGTAAATATTAAGCAATGAAGTTTTGAATTTGAAAAATAAATATTGAACAGTGGATATCGAATATTAAACACTAAATATTGACCAGTGGGGATTGAAAATTAAACACTAAATATTAACCAGTGAAGATTGAATATTAAACAATGGATATTGACCAGTGAAGATTGAATATTAAACAATAAATATTGACCAGTGACGAATGAAAATTAAGCAGTAAATATTGACCAGTGACGAATGAAAATTAAGCAGTAAATATTGAACACAGAAGATAAAATATTTTATAGAAAATAATATACAGTGACGATCGAATATTAAAAATTCGAATAGTAAAACTTGAACAGTGAAGCCTGATGATCAAATCATAAATATTGACCAGTGAAGGATAAATATTAAGCAGTAAATATTAAACAGTGAAAGTTGAATAATAAACAGTACATATTGAACATTGAACATGACTGAAATTGACGGGAGAAATGCACCGAAGTGACCTCGAGTTGACCTGTAGTGAACTTACCGAATGTGGGACTGAATAATTACATAAATAGATAACCCAATAAATTTATTTAGGATTTTCAAATTCTGACGCGAAAATGTCGTTATCGATATGGCGTTACGGACGAGAGATGCTTTTTATGCGGATTTCTCTGCTCTCATTCTCTCCTCGATCAATAAGGTTCTGTAATCTCTCGATATATGACACATTTAGATTTTAAAGCGCTTCAATGGGAGAAAAATCAATTTTGATATTTCTAGCAATTTTGAGAAAGTCAGTGAATTGGATAACCTGTGATAAACAAAAGTTGTCCTCACGAAATGAAAATAACATTTGTTTTTAAACATTTATTTCGAACTATTTATCTTGAACTATTTATTTTGAACTACATATTTATTTTGAACTATTTATTTTGAACTATTTATTCTGAACTATTTATTTTTAAACATTCTTTTTAAATTATTTCTTTTTAAAATGTAATTTCTTTTTTGAAAGCAATTTCTTTCTAAAATGTAATTTCTTTCGAAACACTTGTTTTTAAAATATCGTTTTTTTAAAACATTTTCTCTTCCCAATGTTCTTTATTTTGAAAAATTTCTTTTCAACCAAAACGTTAAAAGATAATTATAAATAGGCTAAGCGATTATCCGAATAGTTATTGAGAAAATACTGTATTTTCCTAATATATAAGTTGCTTGTTTCCATTTGAAGTAGTCAAATATCGAGAGTTTACTGTAGAAAATAATTCATGAAGTGGTTGACAGATTTTTCTTGAATCAAGCACTTTATTCAGATTTATCGAAACTCATGTTCAGTGTAATAATTAAATTCACGATTTCTCTTTATGCAGATTGATACTTGTTAATCAACTTTTCCAATCATGATGGACACTTGGTTCAAGTAGAAGTTCGCAATTCTACGATGTTTCGTGACTTTTCTTGAAGAGATATTTCTCAAAGTGTCTTGTTATCTTTTCCTTTTTTAACTATCTTCAACTTTTAAAAAACTTCTTTTCTCTTTTCAAAAATTCTTTTTGAGAATATCGATTTTCAAAAATTGGAAAATGTACGGACTTGAAACTGCACTGAGAGAAAAGTTTTCATGATTCAATGCAAAAATGCATTGGATCTAATCTACTTTATTCTTAGATTCGGACCTAGAATATGTATTCTTGAATCAAGAATAATTATCCTTGATTCAAACGAATCGAAAATATTCTTGAAACAAGAATAAATTGTAAGTATATTTTTATTCTTGTTTCACGAATTCTTTTCTCTCAGTGTGGTGATTATCTTTTAAGACATTTCTTCGAAGAAATTGAAACTTTGATGAAATTGAAAATACTTTATAGAAATTGAAAATACTTTTAAAACATTGAGAAGTGCTTTAAAGAAATTAAAAATACTTTAAAGAAATTTAAAATACTTTAAAGAAATTAAAAATACTTTAAAGAAATTGAAAATACTTTAGAGAAATTGAAAATACTTTATAGAAATTGAAAAATACTTTAAATAAATTGAAATTACTTTAAGGAAATAAAACTTCTTCAAGGAAATTGAATCTTTTTCATAAAAATAAAAACGCTTTGTCAAAGAAATTAAGACTCTTTTTTAAAAAGTTAAGACTTTTAAAAAAATTTTGAAATTTCTTGAAAGAAATTAGACAGTTTTTCAAAAGAATGAAATATTTCTTCTGCAAAAGCAAAGTCGCTTCTTTAAAGAAATAAAGACAAACATTTCTTCAAAAAAGAAAATATTACTCTAATAAAATAAACAAATATCCCCTAAAGGAAACAATTAAAAAAGAGTTTCTTAATGAGTGAAAGTATTTCTTGAATGGATTTGAAAAAACATTGTTCAAGAAAACAAAGACAAATCTAACAAAAGAACCTGATAGAAAATTTTTCAAGAAATGAAGAAGTTTCTAAAAAGGAACAAGAGAAAACTCTCTTGATATTATAGTAAAAAATGTTACATTAATAAAGATACATTTTTTGATAAAAAATTTCTCAAAAGAATATGTAGAAAAAAATTTTCTTAAATACAAAAAATGTTTTTCAAAGAAATAGAAAAAATGTTTTTCAAAGAAAAAGAAAAAATGTTTCTTGAAGGAAAATAAAAAATATTTCCCAAAAAGAAAAAAAGTTCCTCGAAGAAAAGAAGTTTCCGAAAGAAAGTGAGAAAGATGTTTTTAAAAAGGGAACGAGAAAGGTGTTTTTTAAGAGAAATTGGAAGACATCTCTGCTAGCAGATTGGTCGAGCCTTTACAAGACACGTTTCAAAAAGAAAGTTTCGAGATGAAATAAATCTTCAAGAAAAGTTCCATAGCGATGAGAAGCTTTGACGGAAAAGTTTCTTACAGGAATATATAGGATCTGGGTGACGAAAATGAGAAGTTGTAGGCGAGTACAAGCCACTTCCTGAAACGGAAAGACTTTCCGAAAGTAGAGGTATAGACTATCAAATAAATCCGTGGAACCTTTTCCAATCTATGTGAAGTTCGAACAGCGTTCCGTTCAGTAGCACAAGTCGCAGAACATCCATCCAAAGGACACGCCGCGATCTAATGATAACGATAATTCTAATATTGCGAAAATTTCGATCCCTGGATGATTGACAGATTGGGTATTGTTGTCCCAGAACGTCAATGGTCTAGGGAATCGGGGAAAAAATCTACTTCTAGAAAACTTAAAATTACTTACATAATATTAGATTATAGAAGAATGCAAGATGGTAAATGAATAGGAAAACCAAAAAAAAAGTGATTGAACTTTTGTACTTATTCCTCTGTCAACGATAACAATTACAGTGATAATGATGAGGATAGGCTGTCGAGGGTGATAATGCATTACGATGACGTACTGATGACGAGGATAATGATGATGACGATCATGACTGCTTTGTAATGAATGTCTCTTAGCGCTAGAAACATTTAAGTAGAGTCATAATTACGAGTGTCGAGAGAGTTTTTCACAACTTTTACATAGTTTGCAAGATTCTAAATATTTATTTTAAATATTTATTGATTGTTTGACTTTGTTATATATTATATAAATGTTCTATGCACTATTCTACGTTTTGAGCGATTGGGTCGTGAGGGCAATTGAGTCAATTTTCATTTATGCGAGCTTGCAGTTTTTTCTTCTTTTTTTCTTTACAATTTTTGAAAAGATATTTTATGAGAATTTGTCATTTTACATAGAGTTAGAATTGCAAGATTTTAATACAAGGTTGTATGGAGCCTTTGCTGAGGGCCTTCATGTGCACCATTGAAATTGAAAATAATTACAAATTAACAATAATTATACATGCACGTGCTTAATTGGGAAAAAATGAACATGGATAATTATGAATGAATGCAAATAATTATGGAAATTTAAATATTTGTGAAAAAGATGATGCTTATGAAAATTGAAATAATTATCATAATTCTGATAATTGGGTTAATTATTATAACAGTGATAATTATGTTAATTATGATAATTATGTTAATTATGATAATTATATTAATTATAATTGTGTTAATTATGATAATTGTGATCAATATGATAACTACAAAAATTATTATGGTTATTTAAATTATGATAATTACAATAATTTGAGAAAAAATGGGTTATTTTTGGAGATGGATTTTAAAAGAGAAGTATTTGAAACAAAATATGAGAATAATAAATAATGTAGTAACAGAAAAGTATTTGAAAGCAGAAATAGTTAAAATTCGGTAGTAGTATGGGTCATTTATGGACAGACAGGGCGTGGCCATGGTGTGGGAGAGAGAAGTATAGAGGATACAGTGGGAGTGAGAGAGAGACAGAGAGTAGCGGACCAATCAGGTGGTGGCCAGTTATGGACAACTACTCTCATTGGCTGTCTATATTGGGCCAGAGTCTAAAGACCCGCCTACCCCGCCACTCATGCTCCCAAACACTGAGGGCGGGGTAAGCGGTCCGCTACTCTCTGTCTCTCTCTCACTCCCACTGCATCCTCTATACCTCTCTCTCCCACACCATGGCCACGCCCTGTCTGTCCATAAATGGCCCATACTATATTTAAAAGTTGTATCATTCGAAAAAGAATAATAAATTATCATTCGAAAAAGAATAATAAATTAACATTTTTTTACATCTTACAAATAAAAAACGTAACTTTTTCAAGTCGAGTATCAATCTTTCATAGCATTGAAGAAATATTTGCGAATATTTGAAGAAATCTTTGCGAATATTTGAAGAAATATTCGTAGTAATTTTTGAAAATATTTGAAGACATTTTTCCAACCATTTAGAGAAATGTTTGAAAACATTTGAAATTGAAAACATTTAAAGAAATTTTTGCAAACATTTGTAGAAATTTTTGAAAGCACTTTTGAACATTTGAAAAATATTTGCAAAAAGTAAAATCTACAGTAAAAAATGTACTAAAAAAGTAAAAGATACAAATTTTGAAAACAAATATTTAAAGAAATTGTTAGAAGATTGAAATTATAAAAAAAATTAAAAGAGAAATGGTGCACGTGGATTTGAGATTTTATGAAAATTTGAATGTCTGTAGATAGAGTTTATTGACGTAAGATTTTTACCTAGATCAGTAGAATGTGTTACGGAATATAGATTCAGAATTTCATCGATTTTGAGGTCGATAATTTCACATGGAGATCAGGGTCATAGAAGTTGATGTTTGGGGAAAATAAAATAGATTTTTCTACTGCCCGCCTATTTTTTTCTGGTGGTTTTAGAAATCTAAATACATTCGATCACAATTCATGAATTAAAAATTCGTTGCGCTAAATAATTTGCACTTATTTTTTTACAATTTATTAACAACTTTTATAAAAATGTAGATATGTTTATGTAAATAGCTGAAGCTCAATCTATTTTTGACGAAAAGTAATATTTTGTTAACTTGTGTTGTAAAAACAGGTGTGAACAGTGTCACTCTTTCACAAGGTCAATTTAGTACTATTTTGTTCCAATTTCTATTTTTTGTAATGTTTTCTTTCCTTTTTTCTTTTCTTTTAATTATTGTTTTTATTTACCAATTTTGTATTTATTTTGTATTTTGTACATATTTTGTATTTTGTATTCTTTCTTTTTTGTTTTCTCATTTTTTCATTTTGATTCTTTGCATTTTTGCATTCTTTCATGTTTTTTTAAATTTTATATTCTTTGATTGTCAAATTTTTATCATGACCAGTAAAACTTCTACGGTTATTTTCAAAAAGTTTGTTGTTATTCTAAATAAGGTTGAATAAAAACGAAAACATTCGGACAAAGATTCTTTGAAGCTATATTTCCTCCAACGTTTCGAAATCTGTACGATTTCCTCTTCAGGGAGTCAAATTTAAAATCGATGAGTCATCATAATTATAATTATAAAATATTTTTTTTGTACATCCGTAGTGTTTGGAGTGAAAGCAAAAGTGGAAATATCCATTTTTTGAAAAACGCTTTTTTTGTGTATAAATAGATAATAAAAAAGTAAATAATTATACAACAATAATCACATATTTATAATATAACATATTTTGATTATTTTATTATTTCGTTAAACTTGTTAACTAGTCAAAACTGTAAATTCATTATTGTGATCGTTATGATTATTATGAATTATATAATTACATAATTATAATTTTTAAGTTGCAATTGTTATTGCTATTAAATTTTTTAGTTTCTTTTGGTTAATTTCTTGTTCTATTTTCTAAAACATGTATGGATTTTTCAATACAAACGTTGAGGGGGAATCAAAAATCTGATAAGAATTGAAAAATGAAGTAGGATTTATTGTCTGTTTATCACCTTGTGTGTGTGTGTGCGTGTGTTTTGAGAAAGAGTTAAAAATCGGCAGACATCGAGTTAAATTAACTAAAATGATTATTATGAATTATTGCTATATTTCTACGTTGTAATTTGTAAAGTAATCAAAGTCCGAGTCGTCATCATCATCATCGTTGTTTCTTTCGTTCCGCGGACTAAAGCTTTTTATAACATACATACCTACATAGGTGCGAGGGGAGTTATTAAAAAAAAGGGGAAAGGCAAATACGGATAATTGATGGAGAAAAAAAGTGATGAAGAATGTACTTATGTATTTATGTATTATTTATTGACAAGTACTAATGACCAGCTATCTAGGTAGGATGTTAAAATTATTGAATTAAATTAAAAACTTAACAGTGTCGATTGAAGAACAGAATTATTGTGCACTGACAAGTTAAAAGCAAAACATTAAATTAGCGTGCGAGCTTTCACAGAAATCAATTTAGGGATGAAACTATGACACGAGGAGCGGCAACACAATGGAATTCGTTAAAGATATACTCGACAAATGCACGATAAAACCCCCAATTGCACTAAGCATTGGGAATGGGAACGGCCAAATTGACTTTCAACTTATCGGCGTGTAATTAATTGCGTATCCGAATTTGTGGAAAGAACTCTAAACAAACAAAACGGGAAAATTTTCTTAGTAAAAGTGTTTCTCGATTAATAAATAAAATTTAGGATATTTATTGAACTGACTTCGCTATTCCACCCAATATATTAATTATAATTATACTAAAATAAAAGAATTCTCTGGCCTAAGAAGAAACATCCAAATACAATTGTAAAATGTTTTGCGTCCAATAATTTGTCTTTCCGCATTTCGCAAATCTGAATAAAGTGGATTTCTGATGCTGAGGCAAAATAAGCGCCTGGTTTATCAGCTTCATTTTTTTTCTCGCGTGATATTGTTAAATTGCAGACGCAGCTTAATCGTTGATCGATATTTTTGCAAATCGGAAATCCCTTGCTCAGATCTGTGAGATATTCGGATACGCGATAGTCTAGTCAGTACTTTTGCGAAATATTTCATGCGATGAAAGAATAAAAGAAACCTCTAGTCATTCTTTATGTTCTCATTCCTCCAAGTGCACCGATCCATCGCGTTTTCGAGTACGAAATTAATAAAAATGTACTGTGGAATGTTCATGGTGCTATGATTATTGTAATAGAAATAACAATGTTATGCTATATGATAAAAGGATAATATAATAAATATAAACCATACCTAGAATGGCGACTAAATGTTTCAACTTTTATTTTTCACTCCTTCAAAAAAGTTTCCAGTTTAAATTCAATTATTTACACTCCATGAAAATCTGAATTTTGATTTTTCAAAACTTATTTTCTTTATGCATCTTTTCTGATCTTTTTGGGCATTTTTTATTTTTGTTGTGTCCTTTTGGATTTTGTGCAACTTTTTGAATTTGAGTGTTTGTTATTAATATTAGAAAAACGAGAGTAGTTGACTATTTTTATTTGCAAAGGAATTATAATTTGCATGATGAGAATTAAAAAACATTTATATTTTACTTATATTTTTTATTTGTTTGTATAATTTATACCTATATTATGGTTTACAGAATCCTGTCTTTAGAAACTAGAAAAGTAACAGTAGATACATCCATTTTAGTCAGACACAACTTTCTTCATGAAAGTGGTCTTGTAAATGAGAATTTGCATTTTTATATGAAAAAAAAAACCAGATAAATATATTTTCTGCTGGAAAAAGCAGAAAGTTTTTAGTGGATAAAGGAATTCTCGGTCAGACCAAAGTTTTACTCTATACTTATGTAAAAAGAACTATTTTACGTTAAAACTGAATATGGAGTTAAAACTAAAGTTTCGCTTTGTCGAATTTTGCTTTATAAAATTTTAATTTTATATTTTTAAAAATTAATAAAAAAATCTTGAATATATATTTACACGAATATATTACGAATATATATATTTACACGAATACTTTTAAAACAAAACGACAAACAAACTTTAGAACTTTTGAAGTTATTATTGTTTTTTTGCTTCAATAATAATTCATTAATGCAAAATAAGCATTAATGTTTTAATATATGTAAAATATACTTGAAATTATTCGTCTTGATAAGTAAAATTAGAATTTCCAAGATGTCTCTGAAATTTCATCGAGCCCTTTAGTTACAGAAAAGCTCGAACTTATCAAAATTCCTAACCATTTCCGGGGACTGGTTCGCTATCACCATTTCTAAATTCAATTTTTAAAGAAATATGGTTTTTAATATTGAATTCAAGATTCGTGTTATAAAATAAAAAAATTAGAATTTCCAAGATATCTCTGAAATTTAATCAAGCTTTTTAGTTGCAGAAAAGCTTCTTAACAGGACATTTTTAAAATTCCTAACCATTTCCGCGGGGTCTGGTTCGCAATACATCTTCGTTTTTTAATTCAAATATATTTTTTTGATGAACTGCGCATTAATGATTTTGGATTTTGAATGCTGACCTACTTGATGCTGATCTAAATTCCATGGTGAATAATGTCCTGTTTGGTCAGACTGAATCTTAATTCACGGACATAAAGAAATATTTTACTATGATAGAGAAGTTTTGTACTAGAATGACTATGTTATATTTTATGCTTTATTGAGATAGTGTAAAGTTTAGGTACTTTAGTGAAATTATTCTTTTTTCAATTTACAATATTTTCGTGTGGAAGAATTATGGTTGAAATTAATTTTAAAAACGTTTTTTTCTAATAGTTGTTAGTAAAATTTTTTTCTGTTCACTCAGCAATTTAAGTTGCCGCGAAAGAATGTTTTTTCAATCCAGCATAAAATAGTTAAAATTTTGGATCAGTAGGTAAAGTCATGTTCGTTCAGACAAAATACTTGATACAATACAATTTTAAGCAATTATTCAGTCGTTTCATAAGAAAAGTGGAAAATTAACAACAGTAGATTAATAAATTAAACAGACTCCAAATTATGATGCGGAAAAGATTTAATTATTATTCATTTGTATTTATATGGAATAGTAGTTGTAAAATTCGAAAAAAAAATACTAGACAGAGAGGCACAAAATTTACAAAACAGTTTCACTTGTTTGTGCAATTTATGAAAAATGAAAGTCAGTTTTTTTACGTAAACAAGGGTTCTATTAGCAGGGTGTCCACAGACCTTGAATTCCTTGAAAACCTTGAATAGTACTTGGATTTTTTTTCACCTTGAAAACCTTGAATTATACTTGGATTTTATAACAAAACCTTGAGTTTTTTAAATTTTGTGAATTATGACGTTTAAAATTACATTTTTTAATATAACTTAAAAAATTTTCATTTTTTAATCAATTTCTACTTTATTTTCTTAATCGACATATTATGTGTAGAATATAATTATGACCATTATTAATATTAATCAACAAATACTATCATAGAAATCATAAATAATAAATTATTTTCAAATTTATTACAGGGTTTCTACAACTCTGGAAAACATAGAAAACCTGTAATTCTCATGGAATTTCCATTTATATCATGGAAATTAATTTTTTTATTTAATTTCTTTACTTTATGATTCTTATTGAGTTTTATCCAAATTGTATAATACTTTTTTTTACAGAAAAAAACTTCAAAATATTTCAAATTACTTAAAACTACTTTAAAATACTTCAGACTACTTCAAATTACTCCAAATTTTCACGAATACTTAAATGTCTTGAAAATATTTCAAAATACTGCAGACCACTTCAAAATACTTTAAAATACTTAAGAACACTTCAAAAAACTTAAAAATATTTAAAAATACTTAAAATTACTTTAAAATACCTCAAAATTCTTAATATTGCATTGAGATACTTCAAAATAATTAAAGATACTTTAAAATAGTTAAATGTATTTAAAAATATTATCATTTTAAGTATTAAATAAAGTATAATAAGTTTTTAAAGTATTAGTTTTTTAAAATATACCAGAGTACTTCAAAATATTTAAAGAAATACTTTAAAATATTTAAAAATACTTCAAAATATTTAAAAATACTTTAAAATAGTTAAAAGTATTTAAAATAGTTAAAAGTATTTAAAAACATTAGTATTTTAAGTTTTAAATAAAGTATAAAAAGATTTTAAAGTATTAGTTTTTAAAATATCTTATTAAGATATTTTGAAATACTTAAAACTACTTTAAAATATTACAGATTACTTAAATTGCTTTAAAATGTTTCCAAATACTTCTCATTACTTTCAAATTTTGTAATATACTTAAAAGTATTGTAATATACTTAAAATTACTTTAAAATACTTTAAAAGACTTCAAAATATTTCAAAGTAATTAACAATATTAGCATACAAAATTAAATTATTAATTATTATTTAATTAAATAAATTATAATCACATTTTAAAATAATAGTTTCATTAAATATTTTAAAAATATT
>WNHD01021159.1:0-10282 GCA_011057455.1 Ganaspis sp. Gsp50
TTTAAATATTTTGAAGTCTTTGAAAGTAATAAAAAGGTTTTTGAAGTATTTTAAAATAATTTTTAGTATATTTAAATACTTTGATGTATTTTTTAATGTCTTTAAATATTTCTAAGTGTTTTTAAATATTTCAAAGTATTTGAAAGTGTTTGAAAATATTTTAAATTATTTTAAAGTAATTTAAAGTATTTTTAAATATTTTGAATTATTTTACAGTTGTCTGAAGTATTTTAAAGTAGTTTTAAGTATTTTTGAATATTTAAAAGTAATTTTAAGTATTTTTAAGTAAACTGGAGTATTTTAAAATAGTTTCAATTATTTTGAAATATTTTAAAGACTTTTAAGTATTTTTAGATATTTTCAAGTATTTTAAAATATTTTCAATTATTGGAAAGTATTTGGAATCATTTTAAAGTAATTTTCAGTATTTATAAATATTTTGAAGTATTTCAAAGTCCTTTCTTATTTTCTAAATATATTTTTAAAATATTTTAAAATCTTTTTATAATTTATTTAACGCTTAAAACACTAATATTTTTAAAAAATTAGAACTATTTTGAAGTATCTTTGAATATTTTGAAGTATTTTAAAATAATTTTAAGTATATTTAAACATTTTTAAATATTTTTAAGTATTTTGAAGTGGTTTTAAATCTTTTTATGTATTGTTAAATATTTTGAAGTATTGGGAAGTATTTGAAAATATGTTATGACACTTTTTTTAAACATATTTTGAAGTATTTTAAAGTTGTCTGAAGTATTTTAAAGCAGCTGTAAGTATTTTTAAATATTTTGCAGTATTGTTGAATATTTGGAGTATTTTGAAGTATTTTGAAGTAGTCTGAAGTATTATTATTGAAAATTTTTTAAAAAAAAATTTATTGAAAATTAGGGGAAAAGGGGGAAAAATATTTGATTTTAGGTGTTTTAGGGGATTTTCTTTAAAAAAAAAGGGAAAATAAGGGGAAAAGGGGAAAAAAAGGGGATTAGGTAAAAAAGAGAACGAACTGTGATCCCTGAAATTCAAATTCTTTGCATTCCTGGGTGCACTTTTCGAAAAAATTCCAAAATAAAATAATATCTGGCTTGTAGCTTTTGAATAAAAATTAGTAAAAATAAAGTGACAACTTACTTAACAAATTGAAAATCAACTAAACAGCACCTCAGAGGTTTGCCTCCGTAATAGGAAAATAAAAGATTGCTTGCCAAGAGGTCCGAGTGGCACAGGACTTTAAAAGAAGAAAAATCCTTGGCCGTCACAGTGCCAAATAAACCTCGGATGGCTTTTCGAAAAGATGTCTTGAATTTTTTGAGATTGTGACAAGCCAACTGTGGAATAAATTGAAAGACCTCGGTCAAGCTGAGAGCAATTTGAGAATAATGCAGCTCCATTAAAGCGTCGAAGGGTTTTCGTTGCAGTTTTACTTGCCACTCGAGTTCACAATAATCAAGCAGATTGTACTCGGTGTTTCTATTCTCAAAGATGAGTGACCTCGAGTGAAATCTTGCCAGAGATTCTAAAGCAGCTTTGCAGTGATCGAAATCAAGACTGAGAAATTTGTCGACAGCTCTGTATCCCTTGGTCATCATTTCGTCAATAACAATGACTTTGTCTTGTTTGCTTGAGTAATAATGCTCGGGTATAATGTCAATGTCTTCGGGTTCGAGAATTCTCGAGAATACTATCGAGTACATGTCAGCTTCTCTGTTAAAAAGTCCGAGATTTTGCACAACGCCACGTGTTCGATTACCTTCTGGTGGAGGAGTTTTTACGAAACAGTAGAGAGTCATTATTGAATTTTCGAAGGCTAGGATAAAATAATCTCCGAGTCGTCCAGGAAGATTGGCGGTCGTGTAGACTCGGGAGGACATGCCTTTGGTATCTGTTTTGTCAATGCCGATTGTTTTTCTTAATGCTACTTGTATTATGCTTGCTAAGGGCATAACAGGGTTGGGAGCAATAGGTGCATCCATTTTTTAATAGTTTATGTAGTATTAATGCAAATAGTAATATGTTGTGAATAGTATTGTAAATAACTATGTGAATAGCACTGTAAATAGTACTGTAAATAGCACAGTAAATAGCACAGTAAATAACCCTGTAAATAGCACTGTAAATAGCACTGTAAATAGCACTGTAAATAACCTTCTAAATAGCCTTCTAAATAGCCTTCTAAATAGCCTTGTAAATAGCCTTGTAAATAGCCCTGTAAATAGTACTGCAAATAGTCTTGTAAATAGCCTTGTAAATAGCCCTGTAAATAGTACTGCAAATAGTCTTGTAAATGGTATACTGCAAATAGTCTTTTAAATAGTATTGCAAATAGTCTTGTAAATAGTACTGTAAATGGCTCTGTGAATAGCACTATAAATGGCACTATAAATGGCACTGTAATTGGCACTATAAATGGCACTGTATATCGTAATATGACAAATTTAAAAGTAGTTCCAAATGCACTTGTTTGAGTTCAGTAAAAAGTTGTCAAATTGTAAAATTTCACTCCACGATTTCTTCGATGATTTTTTTTAATTATTTAATTTGAACAGTATTCACCATTTTAGGGACGAGTTAGTTGATAACATTTTTGCTTATTACGACTCGGATGTTAATTTCTTGAATGGCAATGGGCTACTAATGTCTTTAATACTTTGGGAAACATTTAATTAGCTTTCCCTTCCTTAATATTTTGAATCTTTGTTTTCTTTTCCTCAGGAAAGAAAAATAGAGGTAATTAGCAAGTTTGAAAATTTGTCTCAATTGAAAATAGTTGTATATTGATTTGTAACTTTTGTATTTTTACTTTCAAAAATTAATCAGTAGTTTAACAAATTAAACAGTAGTTTAACAAATAAAACAGTAGTTTAACAAATAAAACAGTAGTTTAACCAATAAAACAGTAGTTTAACCAATAAAACAGTAGTTTAACAAATAAAACAGTAGTTTAACAAAGAAAACAGTAGTTTCACGAATAAAACAGTAGTTTCACAAATAAAACAGTAGTTTCACAAATAAAACAGTAGTTTCACAAATAAAATAGTAGTTTAACAAATAAAACAGTAGTTTAACAAATAAAACAGTAGTCTAACAAATAAAACAGTAGTTTAACAAAGAAAACAGTAGTTTCACAAATAAAACAGTAGTTTCACAAATAAAATAGTAGTTTAACAAATAAAACAGTAGTTTAACAAATAAAACAGTAGTTTAACAATTAAAACAGTAGTTTAACAAATAAAACAGTAGTTTAACAAATAAAACAGTAGTTTAACAATTAAAACAGTAGTTTAACAAAGAAAACAGTAGTTTCACGAATAAAACAGTAGTTTCACGAATAAAATAGTAGTTTCACAAATAAAATAGTAGTTTAACAAATAAAACTGTAGTTTAAAAATAAAACAGTAGTTTAACAAATGAAACAGTAGTTTAACAATTTAAAAAGTAGTTAAACAAATTAAATAGTCGTTTAACAATTTTAACAGTAGTTAATTATTCAATTGAAAATTGAATTTTACATCTGGCTGATTTACTTTTTGAGTAATTTTTATTTAATCATTTTAAAAATAAATATAAACTTATTTATGATCAGAAAAAAGTTGAGGAATCCTAATTAGTTAAAAGTTAAGGATCTACAAAAAGTTATAACTTAATAACAAGCGATTAGAAAAAACACTAATAATAAGAAAATAATAAAAAGAAGAAAAGAAGAAGGGAAGAAAAGAAGAAAAGAAGAGAAAAAGAGAAAGAGAAAGAGAAAGAGAGAAAAAGAGAAAAAGAGAAAAAGAGAAAAAGAGAAAAAGAGAAAAAGAGAAAAAGAGAAATTTTATTTGATTGATGTTAATTGAATTTAAAGATAAATAATAAAATAGTAAACAAAAGATAAAAAGCTAGGCAAATTCTAACAAAAATAACGAAAATTAGAAAGTAGCACAAACGTTTAAATAAAAATATTTTGTAAAATCTACAAGACATGACGTGCGAGCGAAACACTAAACGCACAAAATTAATTCAAAATTATAATTGTTTAAATTTAAAATATATTTAAATTATAATATACTCATTTATTTAAAAAATAAATAAAAGTCAATCAAAATAAAGCAAAGCAACTGAATTCAATTGAAAATTAATCAATTGAATTGAACAATTCGATCAAAAAGTAATTAATTCTTTCGAAATAAAATAAATCAAATCGGTTATAAAAATAATAAATATATAAACAGTAAATTAATAAATAATTATAGAAGCAATAGATTTATCAATTGCTTGAAATAAATAATCTAATTGCAATTAAATTTAAGTAAAATGAATAATTCGATAAAAATTAATCAAGAAGTGATAATTTTGTGTGAAGTAAAACTGCAAAATTATTATGCTTTTTTTATTGCAATGAGTTATGTCATAAATTGATTAATTCTAAACATGTGTAAAGTAAATTGCATTCGAAATGTGTTATCTTGTAATTACTCACACCATAATTTTGTTTATCGTGTAGTTGATTTGTCAACCTTGAACCTGTCTGTTTTGAATCTTTTCTATATCAATTACCAAGAGACATGGTAATTGAAATAAAATATAAACTTAACAATCAGTTTGATAATAATTACCTATTTATTTCTGACGTCATTTTAATATTCATTTAGGATTCGTTTAGAATGTTTATTGATAATAAGATAACAATGTTATTAATATTAACATAAAATTGTTATTTATGGAGATATTATTGTTATTTATAGAGATATTATTGTTATTTATAGAGATATTATTGTTATTTATAGAGATATTATTGTTATTTATAGTATAGAGATATTATTGTTATTTATAGAGATATTATTGTTGTTTATAGAAATAACATAATTTTATTCATAGCAATAAACAATTATTATTTATAGCAACAAACAATTTTTATTCGTAGCAAGAAATAATTTTTATTTGTAGCAACAAACAACTTTTATTCGTAGCAACAAATAATTATTATTTATAGCAACATAAAATTTTTATTCGTGCAACAAACTATTTTTATTTATAGCAACAAACAATTTTTATTCGTGCAACAAACTATTTTTATTTATAGCAACAAACAATTTTTATTCGTAGCAAGAAACAAAATTTATTCGTAGCAACAAACAATTTTTATTCGTAGCAACAAACAATTTTTATTCGTAGTAACAAACAATTTTCATTCCAAGCAAGAAACAAAATTTATTCATAGCAAGAAACAATTTTTTTTCGGAGCAACAAACAAATTTTATTCATAGTAATAAACAATCTTTCTCATAGCTGCAAAAATTTTTTTATAACAAATAAGTATTATTCACGCAGCTACAAACAATTTCTATTCACAGTAACAAACGTTTGTTACTTAACACAAAAAATGATAATTAATTGGCAGTAGTTTTAAATGATTCTTAATTATTAACATAGAAATTTCAATTAATAAAAGAATAACAAATAGTGAACACAGAATTCATTAAATAACAAACGCAAAAACATTCCAACAATTAATTATTATTGTTGCAACAATAATTAATTCTAATCTCTTTATTCGGTAAACAAGTTTTATTTCAATTAAAAAAAAACTTACTTTGAAAGTAAAAAACTTACATTTAAAGTAAAAACTTACATTTAAAGTAAAAACTTACATTTAAAGTAAAAACTTACATTTTAAAGTAAAAACTTACATTTAAAGTAAAAACTTACATTTAACGTAAAAACTTACATTTAAAGTAAAAAATTACATTTAAAGTAATACAAAATTATACATTTAAATTAAAATAACTAACATCGAAAGTAAAAAAAATCGCTAAACTGATGTAACAATAGCTTCAGTGCAAAGATGAAAATTCAGATAATAAATGTAAAAATTCTTTTGCGAGAATTTTACTAAATAATAAATTCGGTATTGGCCAGTGAAATTATAGTAAAAAATTGTTTCTTAAGAAAATGATTCGTCGTTTGAACGATATTAAAAATTAGAACGATATTAAAAGTTAGAACGATCTTAAAAATTAGAACGATCTTAAAAATCGAACGATCATAAAAATCAGAACGATCTTGAAAATTCGAAACGATGTAAAAAGACGTGTTCATTTTTAAAATGCACTTTTCTAAACAAAACATTATTACATTAAAACATTCCTTATTATAACAAAATATACAAAAAATGCATCATTCGCTCAAAAAATATTACACACGATAAAAAAAAACTAATCGACGATTCAATCATCCAGATTGTAACAAAGGTCCCGCAAGTTATCAATCATTCTTTTTTTGTATAAAGCTACCGATTCAAATTCGTTACTGATAATTTTTTCAAGTGGCAACAATTCCTCAACCCGTTGAATTGAAGCTTCTGTTCCCAAAAGAGAAACAGTCATAGTTGCAAATGCTTGTATCATACAACTTAATTTAATATCAGAGACCGATTGATTTAAATGGTCCCATGAAAAGATGTCATTTATATTCAAATTCGCCTCTTCTAAAGACGATGTCAAAGTTTGATGATAAATTCCGAGCATATCTTGGAGATTTTTCTTTCGGAACCTTCGAGATGTCGTAGAAAAGAGAAAGAACAACAAATCACACGCAGGAGGCGAGTATCTGTGTAAAGAAAAAAATTAAATTAGCTACAGAAAGGTGAAGAGATCATCAGGAAAAAGCAAAAAAAGTGAGGAAACAATTTGTTTCACTTCAGACTTCAATCGGCATTTATTAATAGAAATTATCGAGAGTGTGAAGTTCATTATTGTATTAATAATAATGATGTAAATTTCAAGAACGGAATCTTTTTCAAAAATTATAATGTGCAGAAAATAGTTATTTTATTTACTTGTTTACTTGTTACATAATAAGTTAAACATAATTTATTTACGTTGATATTTAAGGTTTAATTTATTTATGTTATTTAATCAATGTTTCATCAACATTTGCTTTCTTGTTGATGTAACTTTTACAAGGTTTGCAAAAAATGGTCCAAAATGATTTTTTTAAAATGTCATAAATTTAAAATCTACACTTCTATACATTCTTGTACATTCTTGTACATTTTTGTACATTTTTGTAAATTTTTGTAAATTTTTGTACATTTTTGTACATTTTTGTACATTTTTGTACATTTTTGTACGCTTTTGAACATTTTTAACATTTTTTGCACATTCTTGTACATTTTTGCATACATTGTTGTACATTTTCAACTACATTTTTTGACAATACAAATTTTCGTTTGTAGTTACCTGGCCATTTGAAAATCGATCACACAACACTGTTTAACAATGTTATTTTCATCGTATTTATAAAGAATATTATTTGTCCAGAGATCAGCGTGGCATAGAACGTTTCTCTGATTTTTTACTGGTTGAGTTTTTTCAAAATGTTTCGCAGCAATTTCGACAATTTTTGTTTTATATTCGTTTCTCTTTTCGCTGCCAATTTCACATAAAAAGTCAATCAAAAGAATTAAATTTCCCGAGAAATAATTGAGCGTCGATTGAAAAGTCGCGTCGCACAAGTTGATGGAAATATTTTCATTTTGGCAAACGTTTAAAACGGTGGTGTTATTTTTTTCTTCAAAAATAATCGATCTCGCGTGAAACCTTGCCAAGTATTGCACCACAACGGCACAATGTTCAAAATCGAGAAAATCTAATTTTTGCAGCATTTTAAAACCTTTTGAGTCCATGTCCTCTAAAACGAGTGCATAATTCTTAACTCCAAGAAAACATTCAGGAATACTCTTTTTTTCTTTCGAAGTCAACAATTTCGGGAATATTTTCACGTACAAACTGAGTTCGGTTTCGAAACAAGCACCTTCTTTTACGAAATCACTTTGTGGTCCTTCTGATGGGAAGAGTTTCACAAAAAAGTTCAAGTGCCTGACTTGATTTGATTCTTTATTTTTTAGAGTCACTTTCAGATTATAGTATTTTCCCAAAAAACCCGCGAATTTATTTCGTCGCTCGAATTTGCATTTGTAGGAAAAATTGTCCATTGAATTTAAACTCAATTTTCTTTTTACTATCTCTGAACAATTTTCGGCAGTTAAAATATTTTGGCTCATCTTTATTTTGTAACATGGGTCTCTCTTCGCGTGTTTTAAGAAACTGAGAGCAGCATAAATATCGTGATTGGAGAGTAGTTTTATCGCAGGAAATATGTATTACAGTGTTAATGATGTGATAAGAATTTACTAGCGAATTTGCTTTTACAGAAGCTACCGGAAATCATTATTAAATGTTTCATGGAAGTAGAAAAAAGGTTTAGAAAAGTCGAAAATAGATTTAGAAAAGTAGAAAAGTGCTTTATAAAAGTAGAAAAAAACTATTTTTGAAACCAGCAATATTTTGCGAAAGAAGATAACCATTTTTGAAAAAGTAGCAATTTTTTAGGAAAGATTAGAATCATTTTTGAAACAGTAGCAATTTTTGGAAAGAGAACCATTTTTTGCGAAAGATTAGAAACAATTTTGATAAACACTAGCAATATTTTCCAAACAATAGTAAATTTTCCGAAACATTAGAAAGAATTCTTTAAGAAAGTATTTTTAAAAAAGGCCACAGAAAGAGCCAAGAAAGGGTTTTGAATAATTGAAAGAGAGTTTAAAAAAGCAGAAAATGTTTTGAAAAAAATGATTTGAATTTAAAAGGAAGATGGCAATGTTGAAATTTTTAAAAATACAGATTTGTCATTTAAATTAGAAAGTGTTTTAATAATTCAAAACTTTTAATTGTAAAGACCACGTGTTACCAGGGCTTTTTATAGAGAAAGATCAATGCTAACAGATGTTGAGTGTCAGGGAAGAAAGGGTTGTAAGAAGCGAATAAAGGGTTGCAAGATCTATGCTCTAATAATCGAAGAAAAAATGTCCAATGAAAGAAATTTACTGCCTGAACTAATTAAGAAAGGGACTTTGTGTTTTTCTCGTTGGGTCTCCACCCTTTAGTCGTAGACTATCCAGTGGAAGAATTAATTAATTCAGAATGTATCAATTAAGAACGAAATTTACTCTTCAGCATGGACTCTTTCAACTCTATATCTCTTTTATTGAATCATTTGAAAAAAATGTTTTCTTTTCCCTCTCATTCTTTTTCTTTGTTTTTATATCGTTCTTTCTTTCTCGCTCTCTTTCTTTCTTTCTCTTTCTTTCTCTTTCTTTCTCTTTCTTTCTCTTTCTCTTTCTATTTTTTTCTCTTTCTATTTTTTTCTCTTTCTCCCTCGTTCCTTTTTATCTTTCTTTTTCTTTCTATTTATATCTCCGTCTTTTTTCCCTTTCCCTTTATTTCTCTGTCTCTCTTTCTTTCTCTGTCTGCTTTTCTTTCTCTTTCTTTCTCTATCTGCTTTTCCTTCTCCGTCTTTCTCTATCTGCTTTTCTTTCTCTGTCTTTCTTTATCTGCTTTTCTTTCTCTAGCTTTCTTGTTCCCTTTCCTTCTCTTTCTATCTTGTTCTCTCTCTTTCTGTTTCTCTCTCTTTCTGATTCCCTCTCCTTCAGTTAGCCGTTTCTTTTCCCGAACGGGTTGTTCTTTTATTGCAAATTGGACGTGAAAAATGACGCCTTGATTAATCTGGTGGATAATTTAAAAATGAAGGGGTTGCTGTCGACGGAAAGACGGTGGATAAAAATGCAAGACGCGAAATTGCCAATCAGCGAAGGAGCAAGGGATGAATGAGGAAGAGGATGTCGGACTTTGGTGCGTAACTTAGTTAAAAAATTATCCCTTGAGTGAATCTCATTGGTTCGCTTAGACGCGCACGTTTAAGAGTGAGTGTCGATTTACATTTTATACAGGGAATCAAATTTAACGGGACCAAGAGAATCGTTGCGCTTATCGAGTATTTATTCCAACCGTCAGAGAACCAAGAAAACCCGCTTTCAAAAAAAATAAAAATAAAAAACAAAAAAATTGAAAAAATAGTTAGGATTTAAAAATAAGGAACAAAAAACAAAGACAATAAAAAATAAAAAAGTAAAAAAGAAAAGAAGAAAAAAAACAAAATAAACTAGTGGTAAATTATCTTCATTTCATGAAGATTTTGCTTCCTCATAGAGAACAGAATTTCAAGTTATTAAGTAAATTTCAAATAAAATATATATTTAATTTAATTTATTTTTTTAATTTAAAATTTAAAAAAAGTTTCCGGATCACTGTCAAATTTGCAAATATGTGAATCATGATTTTCGCATTAAAAATGGAAAAATATGAATGAACTGTTTCTTAAATTGCTAATTGATCCAGACGAGTGTCCAAAACGTTATAATACTCAAAATGGGGTGCTTTTTTCTGGGGAATCGAATGCA
>WNHD01021162.1:0-15949 GCA_011057455.1 Ganaspis sp. Gsp50
AAATTCATTATTGCTTCTTTTGTCGACAAGAATTGTTGTAAAATCGTAGGAAATCAACAATTTCAAGCGGTCTATAAAATTACACCAAGCTTTTTATATACCAAAAAGCTCCGCGCAAAGAAATCATTAAAAGCTGTAACCATCTCTGAGATCTTTTAGACACTTCATCAAGAAGTTCAACTTAGATGTGCAAAAATTGATTATTGCCTCATTTTTCGACAAGAATTGTTGTAAAAACGTAGGAAATTAACAATTTCAAGCGGTCTATGAAATTACACCAAGCTTTTTATATACCAAAAATCTCCGCGCAAAGAAATCATTGAAAGCTCTAACCATCGCAGAGATCTTTTAAGCACTTCATTATCAATTTAAATTTGTAGAATATTAGGATTCTCAGTATTGTCGTCAAGAATTATTGTGAAAATCTAAGAAATTAATATTTTTAACGTTTCTGTAAAGTTTCACCGAGTATTTTAGATGTGAAATTATTTTATCTACGAAATTCATGCAAACTTTGTATATGCAAAAAAACTTCTCGTTGCGAAAGCGTCAAAAATCCTGTCCTGGCTTTGATGATATATGTATAATAAATTTTATTTATTGCTATATAGTATTTGTTTACAATTTGTTTGATTTGCATTTTTATATCCAAGCTTACTTTGCTATTTTTTATATTCTCTTAACGATAGTTACCTATCTTTCTCGTTTAAATTATTATGAAGTTCTTGATGAATTGAAATTAAATGAGAGTCAAGTCTTTTTATAATGCGATTAAAGCAAAAAATGCTTAAAATAGTATCACATAAATATGTGTCAAAATATTTCAAAAATTAAAAAACTGAAGTTTTATTAAATTGGTGTGAAATACGTGGGGAGCATTTTTTCCAAAATTAATAATGTCAAATGTAATAACCCGAGTTCGAGATGGTAATGCCAACATTCTATACAATCTAGTTCGTGTGGGTATGAAGTGAAATATCACTTTTGCGATATCATAGGATTTTTCTTTAATTTTTTTGTCCTTGGAAATTACCATTTACATGATGGAATTAAAAAATTAGAAATATTGCCTTTTCTTTTACTTGAAAGCTCCCGCAGAGTTGATGGTAGAACGAAAATGATTGGTTGTTAAAAGGGGAGAATAATATAGCTAATTGAAGAAGTCAGTAACTCACCGGATTGAGAAGGGAGAATGCCAGAGCGTTGAAAACCTGCCAACTCGTGCATTTGACGAGTTCGAAGGTTCGAACGACCTATCACGCAGCAACATCTACAGATTATTTGCTGGAAATATAAGCGAAACCTGCAACAATAAAATGTCGCTATTAAAAAATAGATACATTATTATAATTATTTGTAAAAATTTAAATTATAATTGCCAATAATTTTAAAAAAATTAAATAACTCAAATTTTATGATATTTTAAGGTTGTTCTTTTGAAATAAATATAGAGAAGCATGAAAAACCTCTATGATGAAGCAAAAATGTTTATAAAATGAAGATGATTTTCCACTTGCATTGATTAAGAAAGCAACCCAATATGGGGTTGATCGCAAAAACTTGGTTTTTAATTTTTTGGCTAGCTAAACAGTCTTGTAAAGATTTTTCGTAATCAATGGGTACCTAAATGGGTGCAACACTATAGAAGTTGTTAATTAAAAAAAATGTAAATGCCAGAAAACTATGTAATATTTAATGTGAATTTCCAAATTATAACAAAAAAAGAAAGTACAAAACATTAATGTTTTAAATTTCAAAAAACAGAAAATACTATATAAAAATTTTTTAAATCCTCAAAAAAATAGAAAATACTAAATATAATTTATGTAAATCTTAAAAGAATCTGAAAATATATTTTCAGATTTTTTTTATTATTTAGTATACTAAATAATAATTATTCAAATTGTCTAAAAGTCAGAAAATACAAAATAAAATTTATTCAAATCGTCAGAAAATCAAAACACGTGTCCTATTGAAAAATACAAGATCGCGAAAGTGTGTAATCGTAAAAAATAATCTTACAACGTACGATGTTGAAATTTTCAATTAGCATTAAAATTTCCATAAAAATGCGAGTCACATAGAAGCCCATTTTCCCGGTAGTAACTCGGTTAAAAATCTTACAGCGAATTCAATTTAGAAAACTTTTATTAGGAACATTCCCTTTTATTATAATACACAAAAGTTATAAAAACTCAGCTGATTGGAATTTCAATTCAAGCATGAGGTTTCTTGGATATGGAAATTTTTTTTGTTTCTCAATAATTGAGCGCACGTAAGACGCAATTTCAAAATTCAAAGGATGACGATACTTTTGAAAAGAAGCAAATCCTTCTGCACCTTTTAAGACAGAATAAAAGTTGTATTGAAAAGAAGCCACTCGTGAAATGAAACTTTTGTGGAATTTCTTATTCCCGTTTTCTTTACTTTACTTTTTTTTTAGGCTATGAGTGTTTCATGTTAATATGTTGTTACGTTTAGAATCGTTTTAAACCTCTTTGAAATCCTCCTTTTTTGGAAAATTGATTAAACATTTATTTTGGCATTCTTTTGTCAAATTGTCTGTCGAATTTTTTGTCGTAGTGCATAACATGTGTTATATATGCCAAAAGTGTGTTGAAAAGATTTCTTTTTGTTGTGACGAAGATTACGAAAAGCAGGACATTCAAGGAGCTAAGAAAGTAGTCAAGAAAATTCTCAGAATTTCTTCGACGAGCGGCATTTTCTTTTACATGTATAGTTTATAAAAAAATATTTATAAAGTATTAAAGGATTTTAGAAAAAATTCCAGAAAATTTTGGCATTATTTTATATTTATATTATATATATTATATATATATTTATATTTTTATATTTCAGTTTTGTGAAGCAAAAGTTTATTAATAAAACAGGAGTCAATTATTATTTAAATAATTTTACATTTCATGGACAAAAGTTATTAACGTGGATATGGTTTGCGTAAAAAAATTTCAATTGTGAATAGAGAAAAAGTACAAAAAATGAATTTGAAATGAAAAATACCTTGAAAATTAATATAAATATTTTTAACAAAGACCAGAGCATTTTCTATTTTTTGTTAACTGTTTTGTTTAATAACTGGAAAATATTTTAAATCTCCGATCTGTTGTAAAAAATTAAATTTCTTGAATTACGTTTTTTCTTTGGAATTTTATTCTTGCTTAATTGCACGCGTTTTAATTTCTTTTCTCTTTACCAGAAAGTAATATCTCCTTACAAATAAACAATAAGAAATGTACTCTTTTAATTATGCAAAGCGCTTTCATTGAACTTTTTAAACAAAGAATAAAAAGAATCAAGAAGGAATACTGCAATTTGCTGGTCGAAGCAATCGCTTTAAATGATTAAGGCATCTATCGCTGAATGAATTCAATAGTAAACTGTCTCAAACTTTGACCTTTAGTACATTGAAATTACAGCGTTTCAAATTAGTGCAAATGCGAGCTAAACATTTTGACGAAACCTTAAAATCTTTCGAACTTTGCCAGCCATGTCAATTAAGAGAAATCTTCAAATTCAATAATTGCGTTTTATAAAATTTAATTTGACATTTTATGACATTTAACAATTTTATAAAATGTACAATTTTTATAACATGCACTTTTTGTTATAAAATTCTTTTATAAAATGAAAAATGTTTTATGAAATGTATTTTTTAAAATGTATTTTTTAAAATGCAATTTTTAAAATGCAATTTTTAAAATGCAATTTTTAAAATGCAATTTTTTTATAAAATGTAAATGTTTTTATAAAATTCAACAATTCTATGAGATTAAATTGAACAATATCACTTAATTTAATTTAGCAATGTTACGAAATTCAATTTAACAATATCACGCATTTAAAAAATTGCAAGATTTTACAAACATTAATTTAATACTTTTTTGTAATTTAATTTAATGCAGAAATTTAATTAATAATTAAATCAAGTCAATTAGCACAGATTTTAGATTTTACTACGAAACAAATATGTCCTTTCATTATTATATTCACTTTTGAAGCGCATATACGCGACTAAAAATTTCATGCCCGGATTTACGTTTCGTTTCAAAGGATTGCAGTATAAATTACTTTCAAAATTGCTTCAGGAATGTTAGGTATTAGTTTGTAAAAAATCACTTTTAAACAAAATTTACACAATATTTGGAATTTTTGTGAACAGAATCTTTCAAATGTGCTTTTTTTTTATTAAAACTCTGGCAATCAAATATTTGCTTTATATTTTTATATTTTATTTATATTTTATATTTTATTTGAAAACCGATTTTAAATAATTCCAATTACAAGTTTGAATTAAAAATTTGAAAGTAAAGTAATTTAATCCTGATAACTTACCTGGTATTCATCCAATAGTATATAATTGGATTCACCATCGCATTGGACATAGCGAGCCAATAAAAACATAGAAAAACGTGTTGAGCGTAGCTCGTCTCTGCAAATCGACGATGATGATATGCAAAAATAAAGAATCCGTGGTAAGGTAACCAGCATACCGCAAATATCGTCACAACAATGATAAACATTTTAACAACCTGGAAAAAGAGTAGAAAATCCATTTCGATAAATAAAGCCTTTCTCTCATTTTAATAGATTATTATTTTCACAGAATATATACTCGCCAAGGTAATGGAATGAGCGATATTACTATTGGACTTTTATAATTATTTATAATCTGTAATTTACAATGTAGAATTGATAATTTATCATTTCCAATTTATAATTGATAATTTATTGTTCATAATTTATCATTGATAATTCATTATTTATAATTTTTTACAATTTACAATTTCCAATTTCCAATTTCCAATTTACAATTTCCAATTTACAATTTCCAATTTCCAATCTTCAATTTTCAATTTTCAATTTACAATTTACAATTTCCAATTTTCAATTTCCAATTTCCAATTTATAATTTCTAATTTACAATTTACAATTTACAATATCCAATTTACAATTTCCAATTTTCAATTTCCAATTTACAATTTACAATTTAAAATTTACAATTTACAATTTACAATTTATTAATTAAAATTTCCAATTTACACTTTAAAATGATTTTAAACTGTAAATTGTAAATTTTGTGGATTGCAAATTATTTTAAAATGTAAATTGTAAATTTGTGTATTGCAAATTATTTTAAACTCTAAATTGTAAATTTGTGGATTGTAAATTATTTTAAACTGTAAATTGTAAATTTGTGGATTGTAAATTATTTTAAACTCTAAATTGTAAATTTGTGAATTGTAAATTATTTACAATTTACAATTTGCAATTGATAATTGAGGCACCGCATGCAATAACTGCCGCTATGCGTGAACCACAATTCCCTCTTTGAGCAAGATTCTGGCTGCGCAATAAGGTTGCGTGTGAGCTCAGAGGCAGTTATTGCACGCAGACCCTCAATTTATAATTTTATCAAGCTAATTGCAAATACTTATCTAGCAAATTGCAAATACTTATCTAGCAAATTGCAAATACTTATCTAGCAAATTGCAAATACTTATTTAGCAAATTGCAAATATTTACCTAGCAAATTGCATGCAATTTGAAGTGACTAATTAATAAAATTATTCACTAATTAATAATAAAAATGTATTAAAAGTAAAAAAAGACAAAAACTGGGAAAGTAATAATTTAAATAAATGCGGAAAGTAAAAATATAAATAAATTAACAAAGTACAAATGTAAATTTAATTTTACATTTTTAATGAGTGCGATTTTATGCAATTAAAGAAGAGATTAACGTTTACTATGTTTGTATCAAGATTTTAAAAATCAATCTTTACCTTTCTTTTCGACTTCATCGATTCTTTTTGATACTGCGTATGTTCTCCTATCGATTTTGAGCCCCACAATTTACGACCCATCAAAGTGTAACATACAGCCATTACCATCATAGGGATAAGGTATGTTACGCCGAGAAATACTAAATTGTATCTGCGAAGGAAGAACAGTTTATTAAGTCCAGGAAGTCTAGTCATCTTTTTTAATATCGAAATTTGAATCTCTTTCTTGTTCTTCCCCGTACAGGAAGCATTTTATTATAATGCCTATTTATATTATTATTATTTATTATTATACATATTATTATGCCTACTCATAAAGAAACCTAACTATATCTGATATTCGAATAAAAAGAGCCCAACATGAAGTTCTTTTTATAATTATTAAAGTACATATATAATAGAAAATAGTGTAAATGCAACGTTTTTTAAAACTCAAACTTTGTATTCTACGTACGTTGAAAACATTCGAGAATTAAAAAATTAAGTTCAACTTCAACTTTCCCAAATAATTATTTGGAAAGTTGAACTTAATTTTTAAAAGGCAAACGCATTCAACTTCCCAAATAATTATTTGGAAAGTTGAACTTAATTTTTAAAAGGCAAACGCATTTTGTATAACTGAAAAAATTTAATTAATTATTGATTTGATTTAATTAATTATTGATAAATTGATTCCATTAATTATATTGATTGCTTGATAGTATTTTTTTTATTTTGGTTCCTTCTTGTATACCCTTTTCGGGTTTTTACATATCTAATACCCCCCAATTCTTCTCCATAAGTCCCCATCCATTCCCCCTAACTTGCGTCCGTAGCCGACTTTAATTAGAATTACTCGTATTCACCTGGCCTTTTCTAGATTCTTTGATAGTATTTATGGGAACTTTTTGAAGAAAATTATCAAATTGTTTCATCCTTTTTTAAAACAGTGAATTAATTTTCAATTTTCTTCTTTACAATTCAATTTTCTCCCTTAATATAAAAAAGCTTTCTTTATGAGGAAGCAATTCTACAAAAATTCTGTTGAATTAGTTTAATTTTATGCAAAATTACCTTTGAAATGAGACCATGAATGCAAAAAATTCTTTTTTTGTTTCACGAGTTATTTACAATTTTATAAAAAGGTTACATCGACACTTTTTTTAATAACTGATCTAAAAATTGTAGGAGCAACTTCATCTTGGTTTTATTTTAGATTTTATATACTTTTAAATTAAGCAAAGAGCAAAATTGTATTTTCAAATTAAAGGCAAGGAAGTTGATCAAAAGAGCAAAATTGTATTTTTAAATTAAATTCAAAAAAGTTGATCAAAAGAGAAAAATTGTATTTTCAAATTAAATTCAAAAAATTATTATTCGCATCTTTATAATACTTATTTTACCGAGTGATAAATTCTTTATCTATAATAAATTCAAAAAAGTTTATCAAAAGAGAAGTCTATTTTAAAATCAATGCCAAAAAAGTTGATCACTTTTTAAAAAAATGGTAAAAACTGTTATTAAAAAATCATTGCTTTTTAAAAAGACGCTGACGATGAAAGATGAAAAAGATTCTGCATTTCACATATTCTTTTTGTTGAATTGTAAATGTTTTAAAATCCCTTTTGACCAGTTTGTTAAACACATATGCTTCTTGCTAAGAAAAATTTATTTTTCAAAAGGCACATTGTTTAAATTTGCAATAACAGAATTTTCCATAATATTATGAAACTTTTGTTCTTGCGAATGTATGGTTGACGGCTCTCGTAAAAAGGTTCAAGTACCGGAAAAATTTTCGATTCAATTCTCTTGACTCTGTGTTATATAAAGCTTATTGTATTCCATTTGTGATAAATTATGACGCTGCTACATAAGAACTGCATTATTTACGAGTCACCCCGGAATTTTTCTATTCGTGCGAGTTGGTGTATTTTCGTTTTTAAATAAAAAAGAAGATTCCGGGGAAAAAGGTAGAAAAGAAAGGCGAGAATGTTTAAGTAAACAGTAGAATGTCTTCTCGGGAAATTAACGATTCGAAACGAAGAGCTGAATTCATTTGCGAATTGAACAAGCCATTAACGATCTTGTATTAAAGAGTGGTAGTAAATTGCACGTTGAGAAAATTACACAATGAATCAGCACATTAAAAGTCAGATATTGACGCAAAGAATTGAAACTTCTGTTAATCAGATTTTAAGCGCATTTCAATTACAGTAAAAGCTCACTTTAATTACCTGCACATTCTTTTTAATATGCCTTCAAAACAAGTTGGATTATTTTTCGATCAGTGAAATTGCGAAAAGATAACTTTTTTTTCAATTTATGAAAAATCTCAACTTGATTAGTCGTTGATTAAAATCGTTGATTGATAAGCTAAATGTATTATTAATGTATTTGTATATTTAACGATCAAGGGACACAAAAAATACGAATAAAAATACGAATAAAAAATATCAATGAAAAATATCAATAAAAAATATCAATAAAAAATATCAATAAAAAATATTAATAAAAAATATCAATAAAAAATCTCAATGAAAAATATCAATAAAAAATATCAATAAAAAATATCAATGAAAAATATCAATAAAAAATCTCAATAAAAAATATCAATGAAAAATATCAATAACAAGGCTTCCCTATGAGGAAGCAAAATATCAATAAAAAGTATCAATAAAAAATATCAATAAGAAATCTCGATAAAAAATATCAATGAAAAATATCAATAAAAAATCTCAATAAAAAAACTCAAAATAATTACATACAAATCAAATGTGAATAATTTCAACACGATTACAAATATGATCAAAACTTTAAATGCGATTACAATTTTCAATGGAAGTAAAAGTCTTAATTCAATTTTGTTTTAAAATTGAATTTTGAAAACAAATAATTAATTCCGAGTTCGTTGATGCAAAAGTTCTATCAACCAGAATGTCAAAGTGTTCACATTTTTTAATCGATATTGATTTAAATTTACAGAAATTTGCATACGTTATTTTCTCGAGTTTAATATTTTATCTCCAAAAAATTCCCCTTGACACATAAATCATAAAATTCTTGAGTAAAATTTATAAGCGACACTTTCAGTGTTTAATGGCTGAATATTTTGTAGGCGTTTCTTTAAAGGTACTTCTTTATAAGACTGCATAATTTAAACTTATTTCATAAAAAAATAGTTATTTAACGTAAAAGTAAACTATTTAATGAAAAGTACATTATTTCATTAAAAGCAGATATTAATTAAAAGCAGATATTTATTAAAAGCAGATATTTATTAAAAGCAGATATTTATAAGAAATATAAAGAAAATATAAAATAGAAAAAAATTTATTGCTATAAAAGTAAGCAGATATTTATTAAAAGCAGATATTTATTAAAAGCAATATTAATGTTAAAATAATCCCAATTATTAAATTAAACTTAATTAAAAGCAAGTAATTTAATTAAAAGCAAGTAAAAGGAAATCATTCAGTTTTTTTAATTTAATTAAAAATTTGCAGTGTTGATAGTTTCTGATTATATTTGAAATTTTGAATTGTCTATATCGTATTGATATGTTACTCAAAATAAAAAACCTTTCAATAATTTTTTTATTAACACAAGAAAGTTAATTTAGAAAAAATTATTGTGAAGAAAGTTGAGTGCGAGGATTTTTAATTAGATCGATGTATTTTAATTGCTCCCTTAGGAAGGTCTTGAGAGAGTATGATATTCTCGTAATCTCCCTCCCCTTTTTCACTTGACCACACTGATTCAATTTATTTTGCGCTTAATATTTCCTACCCCATCTCTCCAGAAGATCTTATTACTCTGACGCGTGGTGTGAAATATTAATAGGCTGCGTCGAAAAATCCTCTAGTCGTAAAAAAGAAACTAAACATTGAATTTTGCTTATTCATCAACAGATTAATATTTCAGTGAATGTTTGTTATTAACATTTTGAAGAACAGTGATGAAACGAGTGTAATAAAGAAACAAATAATTATAATTTCGATACATTTTGCTTCCTTACAGAGGAAGCATTGTTTATTATTATTTTTCTACGTTACAATCAATATTTTTCATTATATTACAATACATATTTTTCATTGTATTGCAATTCATATTTTTCATTATATTGCAATTCATATTTTTCATTATATTGCAATTCATATTTTTCATTATATTTCAATTCATATTTTTCATTATATTGCAATTCATATTTTTCATTATAATAAAATCAATATTTCCAAAAATCATAATTGACATTTTTTATTATATTATGATTAATATTTCGTTTTTTAATTGAAATTTTGTATTATCATTATTGTTACACGCAAAAATTTTTTTATCGAGAACAGAGAAAATAAAACTAAACAGAAAAACTAACATCAAAGGACAGCAGAGCTGTCGATACTTTTTTTTTATTTTCTCGGAATGATTGATAAAAAGTCTCATCTAAATCAAAATAGCTAAAATTGTAACTGTAGCTATAAAACATTTAGTTATTGTAAAAAAAATAATTCGCAGTTCAAAAAAATAATTGTTTGCGTTTATTTATCAGTATCATTTATTATTTATTTATTATTTATTATTTATATTCACAAAATAATTCGTTTATTAAAGTTCAAAAAAGTAATTATTTGCGTTTATTTATCAGTAACAAAATAAATCATTTTTCAGTAAGAAAATAAATCATTTTTCAGTAAAAAAAATAGTCCATTTTTAATAAAAAAAATAGTCCATTTTTTAATAAAAAAATAATGTATTTTTTGAAGTTGGCATTGAGGAAAACAAGTAAATAAGCATTAACTTACATGTATTCAGTTTTGCTATTTGGATAACTTCCATCCGGCCACTGCAGATAACAAACAATACGAGTATTCCCATTATCATACCTGCAATAAAATTAAATTTCCATATTCATGTAAAGCATATTAGTATACATACATTAAGATCATTCTTAATGTACATACATTCTTCATTGTCATGTTATTATATTTAACGTAAAATAGTAACTTCCGGGATAAAAATAGTAACTTTTCAGGGATAGTTTCGAAAATAGAACTTCCATATTGAAATGTTTAATCCTTGAATTGAAATTCGCAATATTTTTAGATTAACGAAAGCAGAATAAGCAAAAATCGTTTATTTAGTTAGCAAGAGTTTTTAATTTGACTACAATTGCTGAAAGCTTGGTAAATAATCGATAAATAAATATTTGTTGACAGAAACGGAAATTTACATTATTGTTTTTGCTCTTCATAAAACACTGCGAACTTCAGTTCTATTACATTTTTCTTTCTTTAGAATTTTGCATACAAATTTAATATTTGTGTGTTTCCGTTTTAGATTTTTATCTTGACGTTTATGAATTTACTGCAAAAATTTTGTACTTTTGCACATTTCTTGTATGATTATTTTGCGCTTCGTTCCTTTTTGCTAAATCATAACAAACTTTTTTAAAATTGACTAAACGTATTTTTGAACGAACTAACAATTTTCATAAATATCTATCATGTATATAAATTTATAAATTTTAATTTTTTTATTTTTTTATTTTCTTGAGGAAGTTGTGTTTCACTTTTGTTTTCTTTTTGCGAAATTTGCGACACCAATGTCTCGAGTAATATTTTTTCTTAAGAAAGCAAGTACGAAAATTAAGTAAAAATCCTGAATAAAATACGATAAAGGAAGAGAAAAGTATGGTGGAGAAAATAGAAGTTGTAGAAGACAGTATGAGAAAAACTTGGAATAAAAATTGACGTGTCGTGTTTTTGTCAAGCTCTCGGAAACTTTTCAAATGTAATGTTGCTTTTACTTGTAAGACAGTTCTTATTTAATGTCAAACACGTAAGAATAAAGGTTTATTGACTAGATCTAAGAAAGTGCACAAATTTAAACTTCTCCAGTTTCATTAATACCAAAATCCTCAACTCCATTTCCTATTTAACTTTTCATCCAAAAATTCATATCAATTTGTTATTCAAATTTCAGTGTAATTTTTCATTAAAATTCTCAGTAAATTTCCATTTAGATTTTCAGGTAATTTTAATTCAAATATTTTGTTAATTAGTTTTCTATTCACTTTTCAGTTTTGATTTTCATTCAAATTTTTTGTTCATTTTGCGTTCTCGTGAAGGAAGCATTTTTGTCAAATTCAAATTGATCCAAATTTGTGTATTGTATGACACGTAGCGCAATATTCGTCCTTTTTTGTACGGAATCAAATACAAAAGCCAGAATGCAAGAAACATCGAATAATTAATTTGAATTTTAACCAAATTATATTATATTAGTCATAAAAATCATTATACTAGTCAAAAAATTAATTATATTAGTCATAAAATCAAACAATTGCAAAAAGGCCAAAAAATTTACAAAAACTTTGAATATTTGAAACTTTGATTTAAAATATATGAAAAGTTTAACGTATTAATAAGAAGGAATGTAAATTAGAAGGGATAAATTGTTGTAGTAAGACTTTGAAGATTACTGATCTAGAATTTCTCATCAAAGATTATTCGCGGCAAACAAGTAACTTGATAATGTTATTTATAAAGGACAAAACTTTGATGATGAAAAGTTATGTACCCACAAATTCAGCTATGTTGGGAATGTTAAAGTTATTAAGTCGTTAAACGTTGATTATCTCTTTAAGTGTTCAATTTATAAGTTATGTATGAGTTTCTTAATATTTAGAGTTGCTTACTATTTCAAATTATTTAGTATTTCTTACTATTTAGAATTTCCTAATATTTAGGTATTTTTTATATTTAGAGTGTTCTAATATTTAGGTTTTTTTTATATTTAGAGTGTTCTAATATTTAGGTTTTTTTTATATTCAGAGTGTCCTAATATTTAGGTTTTTTTTATATTCAGAGTGTCCTAATATTTAGGTTTTTTTATATTTAGAGTGTCCTAATATTTAGGTTTTTTTATATTTAGAGTTCCCTAATATTTAAAGTTACAAGTAAGCATTAAAACCAAAAATGCTTAAACATTTTCGCGGTGAAATAAATTCTACTTACAAGGAAACTAAAATAGTAAGCAAGTCTAGAAAATTCTCATAGAGTTTAACTAGACTTTTTATGGGATAAAAGGCAACAAACTGAAAACAGCAGTAACTTAATACTGTCGAGTGTGCGGATTTACGTATTATTCAGAAGTTATAAGTAGAATTTATGAGAGTTTGCAAATTATCTTCTACGTGTTTGTTTAAAAATAGGAACAATTTCACGGTAAATAATTTATACTATAACAATTTGATATTGCAAACGCAGAGCAAGCAAGTACAAAAATTTGATGCAGTTCAACTTTTACATTCCTTTTTTGCTTACGTATAAAATGCTGCCTAAATTATGTGGTTTAGTATAATAAAGTTGATCTAAATAAAAACTATATTATTTTGAACTATTATTATTATTATTATTATTATTTATTATTATTATTATTATTATTATTATTATTATTATTATTATATCCACTCTATAAATTACATCTGTATACAAATTTTAAATATCTGAAATAACAAAAATGTAAGCATTCTCGTACAATCAATGAATCACTTTTTATACTATAAATTGGAAATGTTTATTGAATTTTTATATCTGGTATATCAGAATTCGTATCTTTTAACACAAAAAAATACAATTTTTCGAAAAAAGTATGTTACATCATAACAATGAATTTGCAGAAGGCATTATTCTCTCTTCTTTTATGAAAAGTTTAAACCTATTGTTTGATTTCGAAATTGAATGCTATCGAGTTGAATTTCATACGAGAGTTACAAAAATTGTAGTTTTTAATTCTTTATCTTTTATAGTGCTTTTTACCATTTTTTATGCAATTTTTTACTTGATTTGTTTTATTCATTTTTTTAAATTTTTATTTGTTATTAATTTGAAATCTTGTATTTTCTTAAATAAAATAAAGAAATAAAATAAATCTTTATATACGTATCATTTCTAATCTCGGCAATTTCACATAGCTGTTCAATTTCAAGATAAGTTCCTAAAAAAAATTATTTCCTCATTTTTGTTTTTTCGATTTTTAAGACAACCCAATTGAATAATTTTGTAAAAGTCACCCATTTCTGTTTTGTTTTTTATTCATTTTTAATATTTTATTCGTATTTTTATTTAAAAAATGTACTTTCCACTCTTCTGAGAGGGCCACTTACTTGTATTATATAAATATTTCATAGGACGCACTTAAAACTTTCGCACCATTGCGCAAACAAAAATTTATTGGATTCGAGACATTTGTCATTATTTCTGCGTACTTTACTTTTATAGTAACTTCTCGAAAGAAGCGATTTCGTTTTTGCTTTCAATTTTGTGATAAGTTTTTTTTATGTCTTGTTTATTACTTCATTGACTTTTAATTAAATTTGATTAAAAGTGATTTTATGATTTTATAAATATATATATTATAAATATAGATATTTTATAAATATCCCTTTAATGATTACGTTTTTTATAATTTGTTTCTAATAAGTTTGTTTTGTTTGTTTTTCTTTTGTTTTAATACATTTAATTGAAAGAAATAAATATAATACAATCTTTTCAAATTTCAGTTTACAATTTAATCATTTTCCTTTTTAATTTTTTAATGACCTTTGTATTTTACACCTCGAGGTATTAGTTTCAAGCTCCTGTAGATTTTCATTCCCATTAAAAAGCAAATCCTTTAAGACTTTACTAAAGCATTAACGACTTATTTTAATGAATATTGCACTTCCTTTTACTTAAATAAGCCTGGGAGTTATGAACTCAAATGTTTCTCGAACCAAACATAGACCATTTAAATTATTTATAAACAACTTGCAAAGAAATTCCTGTTTAGAATGCGAATTTCAAGAAATTAAAATTTTACTCAAGGGAAAAATTACCGAAACTGTTAACAAGTTTTTGTATTCAAATGGATAAAACATTGTTTTCAGATCATTCAAATTTAAACATTTATACATTTTTTGCTGCAAAAAACACAAAAACAAAATAAAACAAGGCTTCCATATGAGGAAGCAACAAATGAAACTAAACTAAAAGGAAAAAAACAAAAAGGATACTAAAAGAAAACAAAAAGTGCAGGAAAATAAAGCTTCCTCTTGAGGAAGCAAAAGAAAGCAAAAAGAAAAAAAAACAAAAAACGAAACAACAAAAAACAAAAAAAAAGAAAACAAAAAACAAGAAGGAACAAAAAATCGACACGATAACGATGCTTCCTCTATGAGGTAGCAAAACAAAAAAGATAAAAACAAAAAGACAAAAAATAAACAAAAAAGATGAAAAAAATTTATACAAAGTAATCTGCTTTTAAATTAACATGCAAATCAAATTTTATTACTACTTTACCTTCGAGAATTGGTAGTAGAATATAGGAGGCATGGTATCGCCAGCATGGCTGAGGCGAACCAGATTGAGAACAAAGCCAATATTGTCCTCTTGCGAGACATGTGATGTTTAAGAGGTCGCATAATCGCCATATATCTGTAAAATTTAAATTCAAATTTGATACATGTTCGGTCCATATTTTAAAGACCTTTCGTATATAATTATTCAAGGCACACATGATATTCAAATCAAGCGGATATTCATCCTTAGATCAACATATGCGACGAAGAAAGGGACCTTAGAGGCATAAAATTGTAGGTTATGTTTGATGATAATTTTAACTTGAATAAATCATTCACTTAAATTATCTGCAATCGAAAGCACACTTTCTAGACAATGTACAAACAAACTGTTCAAGGAAAACTGTTTTTGATTGTAGAAAATTAAAAAGCTAGCTTTTTAGAAAACTAAGAAAAACGTTAAAACTACCATCAAACACAACCTACAATTTTTGTCTTCTAAGGTCCCTTCTTCAGAACGCGTACCATATTTTCTAACACTCGAATAAAATACAGTTACATAGTATGGAAAAGTATACGAAATTTTTTTTTCAATTTTCAATTTTCAATTTAAAATTGAAAATTGAAATTTTCAACGAATTTATTACATTCCATCAACAAAATGGCAATTTAATTCAACAAATTGAAAGTATATATATACATCAAGGTGATTCTATCACTCATCAGTTGATTAAAGAAAAATATATTTTTAAATTTTTGAATTTTTGAATATATTATATTGAATATATTATATATATATATAATTGTGTGTTATAAAATATAATATAAT
>WNHD01021168.1:0-10032 GCA_011057455.1 Ganaspis sp. Gsp50
AAAGTAAAAACTAATCGAGAAGTAAAGGAAAAATTACTACAGAAGTATAGTAAAAACTATTCGAGTAGTAAAGAAAAAAATACTGCAGTAGTAAAGAAAAAATTACTGCAGTAGTAAAGAAAAAATTACTGCAGTAGTAAAGTGAAAATTACTGCAATAGTAAAGTGAAAATTCATCAGTAATAATGCAAAAACTGATTGAGTGGTAAAGGAAAAATTACTGTAATAGTAAAGTAAAAACTGATCGAGAAGTAAAGGAAAAATTACTACAGAAGTATAGTAAAAAGTATTCGAGTAGTAAAGAAAAAATTACTGCAGTAGTAAAGTGAAAATTACATCAGTAATAAAGCAAAAAGTGATTGAGTAGTAAAGGAAAAATTACTGTAATGATAAAATTAAAATTGATCGAGAAGTAAAGGAAAAATTACTACAGAAGTATAGTAAAAACTATTCGAGTAGTAAAGAAAAAATTACTGCAGTAGGAAAGTGAAAATTCATCAGTAATAAAGCAAAAACTGATTCAGTAGTAAAGGAAAAATTACTGTAATAGTAAAGTAAATATTGATCGAGAAGTAAAGGAAAAATTATTACAGAAGTATAGTAAAAACTATTCCAGTAGTAAAGAAAAAATTACTGCAGTAGTAAAGTGAAAATTACATCAGCAATAAAGCAAAAACTGATTGAGTAGTAAAGGAAAAATCACCGTAATGGTAAAATAAAAACTGATCGAGAAGTAAAGGAAAAATTACTACAGAAGTATAGTAAAAACTATTCCAGTAGTGAAAAAAAATTACTGCAGTAGTAAAGTAAGAATTATTCGAATAGTGAAGTAAAAATTACCAGAGTAGCAAGGCAAAAATTACTCGGGTAATAAAGTAAGAATTAATGGAGTAGTAAAGTTAAAATTACTCAAGTAGTAAAGTAAAAATTTCTTGATCAATAAAGTAAAAATTACTCAAGCAGTAAAGTAATAATCACTCAAGTAGTAAAGCAATAATTGCTTGAGTAGTGAAGCAAGAATGACTGCAGTAGTAAAGTAAAATATTTTTGAGTAAATTAAAAGTAGTAAAGTAATAATCACTCAAGTAGAAAAGCAATAAACACTTGAATAGTGAAGCAAAAATTACTGTAGTAGTAAAGTAAAAATTACTCAAGTAGTAAAGTAGAAACTATTCGAAAAGCAAAACAAAAATTACTGCAATAGCAAAATTAAAATTACTCGAGTAGTAAAGTAAAAAAATTGAGTAGCAAAGCAAAAAGTACTGCAGTAGTATGGTAAAAACTATTCAAGTAAAGTAAAAGTGGTAAAGTAATAATCACTCAAGTAGTAAAGCAATAAGCACTTGAATAGTGTAGCAAAAATTACTCTAGTAGTAAAGTAAAAATTACTCTATTAGTAAAATAAAAATTACTCAAAAAACTATTCGAATAGCAAAGTAAAATTTACTATAATAGCAAACAAAGTTAAAATACTCGAGTAGTAAAGTAAAAAAAAATTGAATAGCAAATCAAAAATTACTGGAGTAGTAAGGTAAAAACTATTCAAGTAAAGCAAAAGTAGTAAAGTAATAATCTCTTAATTAGTAAAGCAAAAATTACTGCAGCAGTAAAGTAAAAATTATTCAAGTAAAGCAAAAGTAGGAAAGTAATAATCACTCAAGTATTGATTAATGTAGCAAAAATTACTTCAATAATAAAGTAAAAATTACTCAAGTAGTAAAGTAAAACGAGCAATAAAATAAGAATTACTCAAGCAGGAAAGTAAAAACTATTCGAACAGCAAAAATTACTGCAATAGTAAAGTAAAAACTATTAAAGTATTAAACTAAGAATTAGCTAAAAAGCTATTAGCGCATTTCAATAATCTCCGGTAAATTAAAGCAGAAATAATTTTTCAAAAACTCAAGCCAGTGATTAAGACGGGGCAACAATAGAGAGCAGCAGACATTAGACAAATCGAAAATTTCACACTTTCTGCTTGTTGAATCTGGAGAAAAAATGATTATTAAAAGTTTCTTTAGAGAAAAATTGCCATCGTTTCATCACAGAGGCAGTAATCAGCATGTTTAACAAGCATAATATTTTAATTAATAATAAATAACCTGGATTTATAAGGCAGATATTTTTACTTAAAGGTCCTTTTATTCAAGTTTCAGAGGCTCATTATAAATAATGCTCGATATTAATTTCACCAAGTGCGATAATCGTCAGCGTTAACATTCATTATCACCGGTGTACAGTGTACATAGAGTCTTAACTTTCTAGCTCAAACGGAAGTGCTCCATCCTCCGGGCGTATGTGATTAATGACGTAGGGATTATCTGCTAGTTAATTAGCCACGCAAAAAATTGATTTTGGCCCTAGATGCACGAAAAGGCAAATGACCGTCAGTTTTATCGTAGCTTTTCTATAGAAAAATTTACATTGTATTGTCGACTGTAATTTTACGCATACATCACCTACGCACACGTACACATTTATTGCTTATACGTGTACCTATGCCTATATAAAATATACATTATATTATATACCTCAGACCGCGTTATGTAAAGGTCTCCGTCCTTCGATGAAAACTCTTCCGTTCGTTATCTCGGGTATAAAAAATGGTGCTCTGGAATATTACGCTCAGATATTAGGCCCTTGAAATAATCGTTATTATTGCCCCTTATTAGCATGCTTTATCGCCCTATCGGTGGTTTTAACGCGCCACTGCTAAAAGGAATCGAGGGTACTGGCCATTATAAATTATATCAGCTGCTGTTTTACAAACAGTGGTTCTCTTTTTTTTACAACAACCCTTTTTTGTTCGCACTTTTTTCAGCAGTATCAAAATTGGATGCTTTTTCTCTTGGCAGTCTTGTTTGTAATTTTTGTTCGTAATTTCAGTTCGTAATTTCAGTTCGTAATTTTTGTTCGTAATTTCTGTTCGTAATTTTTGTTCGTAAATGAATCGAATCGATAAAGAAATGAATTAAAATTCCAATTCCAAAACAGAAGTCGATATTAGTAATTATACAGATAAAATACAGGAAATAAAACTTTGAATTTACAAATAATTATTTCTAATTTAAAGAACAAGTGTTCGTTTCGTGAATTTTACTTTAACGAAGGGATTGGTGATCGGGTGTAAAGGAGCGTATAAATTCTGTTTTTTTTCTTGGGTGAAAGTACCTCGCGTTAATGAGGGGTGCGACTTGATTTTTTTTTCTTTTTTGCTAGTGTCAGTTGATTGTCACTGACGTCCGATAGCAAGAGCGCGACAGTGGCACGAGCATGAATATTCATCCCCTTCCTAAGGAAGCTTGGGCTTTTGCGATGGAAGGGAGTGTTGGAAAGGGTGGAGAATGGCAATAGCAAGAGATTGATAAAGGATAGGCAGCTCGATGGTCTTTGGCTTTTTCACGTTGTTTGCCTTGTGCCGGTTCCACCGATAAGCCCAGCGGGCGCATCCCCCTTGAAAGGGTTGATCTAATGTCGCTTTTCCATCGACTGCGTCAAAATTCTCGTCTGGATTTTCATCCCCTTTATTTTCTTCATTTTAAATTCCCCGCCCTATCATATTACCTACAATATTACCAAACGACATTAACCACTTTTCTGTATTTACAATATTTTATGTGTCTAATCTTGAAAAAATTGTTCTTTTGGGGTTCTGTCAATTTTTATTGTGATAGATCATTGAATTGAATCAACGTGGAATTGAATTAATATTGAATTGAATAAACAAAGAATTGAATTAACATTAAATTGAATAAACGTTGAATTGAATCAACATTGAATTGAAACAACATTGAATTGAATCAACATGGAATTGAATTAGCATTGAATTGAATAAACATTGAATTGAATAAACATTGAATTGAATCAACATAGAGTTGAATAAACATTGAATTGAATAAACATTGAATTGAATCAACATAGAGTTGAATTAACATTGAATTGAATCAACATGGAATTGAATTAGCATTGAATTGAATAAACATTGAATTGAATCAAGATAGAGTTGAATTAACATTGAATTAAATCAACATTGAATTGATTCAACATTGCATTGAATGTACATTGAACTGAATCAACATTGAATTGAATCAACATGGAATTGAATCAACGTTGAATTGAATTAACATTGGATTGAATAAACATAGAATTGAATCAACATTGAAATGAATCAACGTTGAATTTAATCAACATGAAATTGAATTAACATTGAATTAAATTAACATTGGATTGAATCAACATAGAGTTGAATTAACATTGAATTAAATCAACATTGAATTGATTCAACATTGCATTGAATGTACATTGAATTGAATGTACATTGAATTGAATCAACATTGAATTAAATCAACATGGAATTGAATCAATATAGAATTGAATAAACATTGAATTGAATCATCACGGACTTAAATTAACGTTGAATTGAATCAATATAGAATTGAATTGAACCAATATCGACTCGAATTGAACCAACGATCTCGAACCTAATTTAACAACCACATAGCGTTCTGAATATATTAAAAACAATGCCTGTCAGCAAGTCCTGTCAGCAAGTAATTAGCAAGCTGGTTTTTAATTATTCATATCACTTGTACTTAAACGTGAAAAAGAATGTGCCTGTATTGGAAGTTAGTAATTAGCTGAGTTTTATTAGAAAAAGGGAGGCAAAAATGAGAGAATGAAAATGATATAATCCTTGGCAGTGCGTCTTGCACCATGAGTTACAACATAAATAAAGTTGCATCAAAGATAGAGTGGAAGAATCGCAGTAGACTTAATACCATTAAGTATGCTAATGATAATTGCCCTCTATAATCAGCGATATCAATCGGTGTGTGCGTACAGGTAGGTATAACCCCATTGAATAATTATATACGTCGCAACCTGCTCTTGGAAGATGCGTCAAACCGATACACGAATAAAACTGCCACCGTTACGTTACGTTTGCACGGTTTGCGATTACGTTCGCAACAGTGAAAAATTCACTGGCCTTACTCAAGCTCCGTCAAAAGAATAAAATCCAATCTTAATCTCAGCTCATACCGATCTGAGTTCAACGCTCGAATAAAAATATCGTCACTACTATGAGCGTGTAGAGACTTTTTTACGACTCATTTCCGCTCGAGCTCGATTCGAATTCAGGATGATTTAATTTCAAATAGGACTGGGTTCATTGGAATCCGAATATGGTCAAATTGAATCCGAATTGATTCAATTGAAATGTGAATAGATTCAATTTGAATCCGAATTGGAACAATTTGAATTCGAATGAATCTGAACACTTTGAATTCGAATTGATTTATTTTGAATTCGAATCTAAACAATTTGAACACGAATTGGAACAATTTGAACAGGAACCATTTGAATACGAATCGCAACAATTCGAATCCGAATTGATTCAATTTCAATATGAATCGTAACAAATGGAATACGAATCGGATAAATTTGAATACGAATTGATGCAATTTGAATGCGAATCGCAAGGATTTGAATACGACTCGAAACAATTTGAATACGAGAACAATTTGAATACGAATCGGATCAATTTGAATACGAATCGGAACAATTAGAACAGGAACAATTTGAGTACGAATCGCAACAATTCGAATCCGAATTGATTCAGTTTCAATATGAATCGTAACAAATGGAATACGAATCGGATAAATTTGAATACGAATTGATTCAATTTCAATAAGAATCGCAACTATTTGAATACAAATCGGAACAATTCGAATCCGAATTGATTCAATTTCAATAGGAATCGCAATAATTTGAATACGAATTGGAAAAATGTGAATACGAAGCAAAATAATTTGAACACGAATCGGAACATTTTGAATAGAAACAATTTGAATACGAATCGAAACAATTTGAATATGAATCGGAAAAATTCATATCCTAATTGATTCAATTTCAATATGAATCAGAACAAATGGAATACGAATTGGAAGACTTTGAATACGAATCGGAACAATTTGAATCCGAATTGATTCAATTTGAATAAGGTCGGTTGAATTTTATTCAAAGTCGGTTGAAATTAAACAAAACGTAGCTCAATTTTATACATAATCTGTTCGAATTGAAACAAAAGTTTTTCAATTTAATTTGTAATCGATTCAATTTGAATGTACTAAGTCAATTTCAGTGTGATTCAATTTGATTCGTTATTGGTTCAAATTGAATCAAACGCAATTCAAGTGGATTCATAATCGTTTCAATTTGGATCAAAGAGAGTTTAGTTTGATCCGCGATTTTTTCAATTTGAATTAAAGATGGTCAATTTGATTCGTAAGTTATTTTTGTAATTCGTTATTGTTATTCTATTCAAATATTATCATTCTTTTTAATTATTATTGTTATTCTGTTCAATTATCATTGCTTTATTCAATTAATATTGTTATTCTCTTTAATTATCATTACCCTATTTAATTACCATTGTCATTCTATTCAATTTTCATTACTATAATCAATTATTATTGTTCTTCTATTCAATTTTCATTACTATAATCAATTATTAATGTTCTTCTGTTCAATTATCATTACTCTATTCAATTATCATTACCCTATACAATTATCATTGTAATTAAATTGTCTATCAACCAAGCCACCACGAATGTGAAGCCTCATGAATTTCAGTCGCAAAGAATACCAATCTCGTATTTTGATCAATCAGGAACAGAATATTCAAGTTGTAAAGTGAGAATTCAAGGAAACGAGTCTGTCAGGACTATCCGATTTGGTAATTTGTGATTACGGGTTCACTTCCTTTTTCGTATAGGTAGCTCTGATTTGAGGTTTTTTTCTGGTGAAGAGATGGTGAGTTGAATTAAAATACAATAGACTGACACAGTGTGAGCTCAGTTGGCTCATAAATAACTTTAATCGGGATCGCTAATTACAGATTACGTAGTTCTACGTGTGTAAGCTTCTACGACGTTGTTCCCATTCTTATGGTTGGACGATCGTGTGTGTAAAGCTTTAGCTTGATGAGACTGCCTTTGAATTGAAAGACGTTTATACCAGAGTGTTTACACGCATATGTATTGTCGGACCTTAACGCTGTACTGGCTATGCTCATCCGGTGATCTACGCTTTAGATATGGAAATTAATTACAATAAATTTAACGGTAACGAGAGCGCAAACTTTTAGGTAAGAGACTTTATCGATCCCGTTCATTTATCCAGCTCCAAGTCCAATAATCTTCATCTTTATATTCATCTTCGTGATACGATATCTTTAACACGTTTTGGCACTCTTAATCACGTTCTATCATTCTTAATCACTTTATATCATTTTCAATTACGTTCTGCCATTTTTAATCACTTTTTATCATTTTCTATAATTTTTAAACACGTTCTATCATTTTTAATCATTTTTAATCATTTTTAATCATTTTTAATCACTTTTTATCATTTTTAATCAGGGTTTGTCACTTTTAGAAACGGGTTTGATAAACCTAGGATCATTTGCCTTGCAGCTCGTTTTGAGTCTAGATGAACTGAATTCGTTTTTCCTGCTCATTTTTAGACCATTTGATTTATCGATCCAAAAGTTAGATTCAAGTTTGAACTGAAAATTGTCTTTAGAATGTTTGAATATTTATTTGGTGAAATCAAGATCTGGAAAGGATGCTTGTTGAAGAAAATATGTTTTGTAGAAAATTATACATATATTCACAATACTCGTGGAGACAAATCAAAGTAGACATCCACCGAATGCTCTTGAGTGCAGAATGCAGATAGAACAGAATAGACGGAGCGAAGCATTCGTTCGCCGGTTAATGAGAACGGTTTCAAGTCCCGTTATATAGCGGCTGTGATATAGAAACGGCAGCCTATAGTATTTGTATAACTCAGAATCTCAATGCAATGTGCAATGTAGATCCCCATGACCTCGGAACATCAAGAAATTCTAGAAATAACAACCCTTTCTCAATTGTTATCTTCTCATTGTTCCATTTTATCTGAATCGTACATTTTTACGACACAATTTTTCAACTTCAGCGTTCCAATAAGTGCACACTTTACAATTGTCAAATTTAATCCCTTCTATATCGAATCTCTTTTTCGTTTCTCTTTTCTTTTTCGTTTCTCTTTTCTTTTTTGTTTCTCTTTTCTTTTTCGTTTCCCTATTCTCTCGTTTCTCTATTCTGTTTCGTTCCTCCCTTCTTAGTCGAAGACTAAAATCAAAAGGCCGAGGTGGAAAATTGCGGGTCCTGTTGAGTATGAGAATTTGATAAAATGGCGAGCTTTGGATGCTTGGACGGAACGTGATAATTAGAGCAGAGCAGCAAAGGGATGTTGAATCAAGTGTCAGTGATTAAAGGCATGTGGCTGGAGAAGCGATGTCAATGGGTCGAAAGGCCAGGGAAATTTCGAATCAATCCGTCTATTGGGCAAGCACGTTAATTCCCTGGAAGGAGAGGCTGTGAATGCTGTGGCTAGCCAAGCGTTTGATAGTGAACACCCTCTTTCTCAAACCCTCAACGGACTCAAAGCAGTTCCATGATCGACTGAAATTTCACTACACAGATACTCTTATCTCTAATTGCGCTCAAGGACTTGGAGACACAGCCAATCAATTCAGCATCCTCTCAATAAATTCTAAAGTTGTCAAAAGGTATCAAATTAACCTATTCATGTTCTCGACTAATTAGCTAACGAGGCATCTCGATCTGAGTCCTCCGAATGGGACATTTGCACTATTTTTAAGAAATCTGTAATACGAGTAGTTGATGCAAGTCAACGTATAATTGATCATACAATTGATCATACAATTGATGCATCATACAATTGATGCATCATACAATTGAACATACAATTGATGCATCATACAATTGAACATACAATTGATGCAAGTACACTGCAAAAACTGATGTTATATATGTTATATAACTGATGTAACATCAATAATACAAATTTTTAGTGCTCAAACTAAGCTCGGAACGTAGACACATTCAATTTAGAGGAAAAAGGGAATCGAAACAAACCTGGATAAGGATGCAGCTCTCGACTCGTAACGATCTTGCCAAGGCTGTCATCCGTCAAATTTTTCCGCGGATTCGTTTTACCCTTGGAAAAAAAGCTCGACTCGAAAGCTTTCCGGTTACGTTGATATAACTTAGGTGCGTAATATTCAGAAGCGTGTGTGTGTGTGTAATTCGAAGTGTGTGTAATTCAAATTACGAGTGTGCGTCTCACAGATTTACACACATCTAAAAACATCTACACACATTTAGACACACTTATACACACTTATACACATGTATACGCACTTATAAAAATTCACACATATCTCTAGATATGTGTAGATGTGATGTGAGATACACACATGGATCTACAGAGTGTATTTTCGAGCAATAGAGGGTTTATGTATGGCCTAGATCAGGACGAACTTGAATACTCGAATGTCAGAAATGGCGAATCCTCATTTGCCGTTTCCGCGAGCACATATGTACATAGTTGGCATAAGATAGAGGGAGACGGAATGACAGAAAGAGGCTAAGCGGGAGAAATACGAGATAGGAGCAAGGCAAGAGTAAGAGAGGGAGTCAGTGTGTCTGCTCGGGTGCTGTCTGCCGTGCTCATTCCGCGATCTTCAATTAATGAAACTCGGGTGCAGTCGCGTCGCATGTCAAATAAATATGTCTCCTACCCCTTCTGGTTTACCTCGTCTCGTTCTCTTCTTCCCGGTACCCACAACCCTTCCTACTCATCCCTGCAAAATCTCCAAGTTATGTTGCGTCTTCCTTCTCCCATATCTTTCGTCAACAGCATCATGGATGACTTGCTCGACCGTCAACGGTTTCATCTCCATTTCCAAATCCCTCCTCTCAAGCAGCCCTCGATTTTCATCAAACGGCCCTAATTCGCATTTTTGCTCAGTTTATCCTGATTACCACGATGAGGACGAGACAAATATGAAACAAAGATGAGACAAAGATGAAACAAACATGATACAAAGATGAGACCAAGATGAAACAAAGATGAGGCAAAGATGAGACAAAGATGATACAAAGATAATACAAAGATGATA
>WNHD01021179.1:0-11568 GCA_011057455.1 Ganaspis sp. Gsp50
TGTGTATGTTAGAAACACTACACTTCTCTGGATCAATTTGAATTTTAACAAAAAATGTATTTTAATTTTCATTTATTCAAGAAAAAACACGTTTTACGTTTTTGCAAAGCTTAATGTGTTCCTGAAATTTTTTTTGAGTTTTCTTTTTTTAATTCTATTTACTATAAAAAAACACGAAATTTTGTGTATATTTAAAACACTACACCTCTCTGGATTAATTTGAATTTTAACAAAAAGTGTACATCAATTTTCATTTTCTTTGCAAGACAAATCATCCTTCATATTTTTGAAAAGTTCAGTGTGTTATTCTGTATCGAATAAAAAAGAGAACTCAAAAAAAATGTCAAGTACATGGTCAAATTGCAATAACATGACACAGGATTTTTATTTCAAAAATTAAAAAATTAATAAATACTGTATTAAAATTATAATTGCGCCAGTAGAGTATCAAAATCGTTATTATATATTCAATTCACCTTGATATCTAAACTTTTTCTACGGATATTTTTAGTTTTATTTTGAGTTTTGAATGGCAAGTTCTGAAGTTGTTTTGGTGACGAATTTTCCAATTGGTATGCATAGAATGCGCCAACAATACGACAATTTATATGGATTTGGAAGATTCGTCAGTGTCTGCTCTTTGGATTCTTGGCGATCTCAAGTTTTACCTTCCGCTCGCTTTCAATAGGAATCGCTTTTTCCGTCTCCTTTCTCCCCTCTTGCTTTTTCTATATTCTCTTTCCACTTTCGTTGTCAGTTCATCTAGTCTCACTTGAATGGCCAGGGCAGGCATCAGCTCGGTTTTATCCCGTATTCAGTGACTACAGAATCCCACATGGATGGATCGGCAATCCTCTTTAACCTCCTCCTCCCCTTCACACTTCATCGACCTACACCCACTCGATGAGAGATTATGCCACGTTCGGATTTGCCATTGCGAAAACTCGACAATGTGGCTTTGAAATGCACTTGTCGTCTTTTGATAAATGACTATCGGAAAAGTGATCAGAATATTGTCAGGGATTTATTGTAAAGATTCAAAAGAAGTCAAACGATATTCTTTGAATACCTGCATAATCTTTTTGAAAAGTTGAACAGGCTTATTCTTCTTTTTTACTATTCTCTTTCATTAGAAGTTTATCTGTGTCTTATTTCATCTTGTTCCATATTGTAAGTTATTAGGTACAAAATCAAAGCGGTTTCAGTTCAATTAGCATTTTCTTGTTTAAGAAATTTTTAATGTTTAAGTAATTACGTTTAAGTAATTCAATGATTAATAATTTGTCTATATCAGTTTTTAGATTAAATGACTTTGGAGTGAATTTGTGATCAGAAATTGTGATTTATTGACCTCTTAGAACTGAAGTTATTTAAAGCTTATATTATTCGACGACAGATATCTTTTAGAGGACCCAAATGTCCCATTCCGAAGCATGTAACGATTTTGTAAATTGCCCTTCCATGCTAATATCGATAAGACAGGAATAAAACTACTGCTTTATTTTGCATGGGAGTCTGGAGAATTTGTCCTGCATCGAAAATCGCTTTTTTGAGTCAAGGTTCCCATTCCTGCTCATTAAATCATTCACCGAGAATATTCAATTTCTGTGCGTCTCGAGTTAATTTATTTTTCGAAATTTACATCTATTTCTTAACGACAAGTTTATTTTTAAACAATTCTTTAAGGGTGTTTTCGATTCTTTGCATTATTTGCTATTCGTTTAGATTCTTTTCAATTGTTTTCGATTCTGTTTGATTGTCTTCGATTCTTTTGTATTGTTTTCGATTCATTTTAATTCTTTACAATTATTTACGATGTATGCGATTCTTTTCGATTCTTTGCAATTATTTACGATTTTTGCGATTCTTTTCGATTCTTTCTTGACCCTTTTTCTTTCGTTTCCAATTTCTTATTAAAAAAATATATAAATTGACACTTAGGTTTGTTTTTACCGATAATTAGAAATTTTGAAAGAGTTTTCAAAAGTTCTGACAGAAAATCGTTTGCAAATGTAAAAAATCTTTAAAATGTTGGTTTTTAAGGATAATGAAAGTTGGAGCCGAGAATTGAGTGTCGCTGAATGGTTAGTTCGGGTTCTAGTGGAAACCAAGAGATGGCTCAACCTGTACTTTTGATTCGTTTAGTGCAAATATAAAAATTGTTATGGCAATGCAAGAAAAGTTATTGTTTAATTTTTAAACGTTTGAAAAAAGAAAATATATGACTACCTAAGTTTTAATTTTACATTCTTTGACAATTCGAAGAAAACAACAATTAAAAATAAACATTAAACATTCACCCTATTTTTTAATCTTGTCATTTGATTAAAAACAACCCAAGGTAGAATTAATTATAATGTTTAATTTACCTTTGGATCAAAAGATATTATAAAAAGATTAAAGATTTTATTCACTCTTGTAAATTGAGTTAATATTATTGTTTACTAAAAATGCCCTTGCTTCTAAAAATGATTATTAATTATTATCATTTATTTACAATTGATTAAAATGTTTGAGTCTCGTTAGAAATAATGAAAAATAATGATTGTAATTTCGGCTTTAAGGACTAATTCTACCCTCTTAAAGAAGAGCTGCTATAACAGTTGGTCTCTTATTTTTGTACACAATTTTGAAACGATTTTGTTATAAAATTGATTTCTAAAACTATGAAGCAAAAGAATCGTTAGTTAATATAAGTATTAAATAAATAGTGAGTATATAAATAGCGAGTAAATAAATAACGAGTAAATAAATAACGAGTAAATAAATAACGAGTAAATAAATAACGAGTAAATAAATAACGAGTAAACAAATAGAAACGTATAAATAAACAATTAGTAATTTTAAATAAATATCAAACAATAAGGAGAAAATAAAAACTATTGATTAATAAGTAAATAACAAATGAATAGTGAAAAGCAAATGAATAAAATTGGATTTCGAGACTGAAACGAAATTCGAGCAGTTGATAGAAATCGTGGTAAAATTGTTACTTTTGGAAAAGACTTTTTTCTGAATGTGGAATTTCCAAAGAATGCAGAATGTTTCATTTAAAAATTTAAACAGACGTTTGCGTGTCGCACTTAGATCTTCAGTTTACCGTCTTTCAGTCCGATTAGGTAATTTCCTTTTCTGTGCCTTTACGATCTTCAAAGAGGCAGGGAGCATACTCAAAGCGTTTTAAAGATAGAAAAGAAGGAAACACGCGTTTACGAGTGGACTTTAGATCTTTAACAATGTTACGTGCGATTTTCAATGTTTAGCATTCGATACTTTCGTTCTTCACTTTTTCCCCTACACTGTTGAAAATTTTGTGTATATTTAACACAAATTTTATGTCCCAGGAGGGCCACTCAAAATTTGTGTTAATTTAACACATTTTTTGTGTTAAATTAACACAATCTTTATGTTATCACTCAAAATTTGTGTTAATTTAACACAAAGATTAATTTAAAGTTTTAAGTTTGATTTTAAGTTCTAATTTTGATTTCAAGTTTTAAGTTAAGTTGTAGTTTTAATTTTCAGCTTTTAAGATAAAGTTTAATGTTTTGAATTTTAGTTGAAGTTTTGAGTTCGAATTCAAGTTTTAAGTGTGAGTTTTAAGCATGTAGTTTATGTTTTTGAGTTCAAGTTTTCAATTTACTTTTGAGTTTTAAGTTCACAGTGTTCCGTGAGGATCAAATTGATCCAGAAAAAAATTCTGTGTTCCATTGTAAGTTTCACGTTTCTATTCAAATTTTAAGTTCTATTTTAAGTTGAGTTGCAAGTTATAAAACTAATTTAATTTTAGATTTTTAAGTTGAGTTGCAAGTTATAAAACTAATTTAATTTTAGATTTTTAAGTTTGAGTTCAAGTTATAAGTTTGTGTTCAAGTTTAAGTTGAAGGTTTAAGTTCGTGTTTGAAATGTGTACACTTTTGTGTTCAAGTTTTAAATTTAGAAATGAATTTAAAGTTCGATTGTAACTTAAGTTTAAGTTTAAGTTCAAGTTTTAAGTTCTATTTGAAGTTTAGAGTTCTAAGTTCGAATGTAAGTTTTAAGTTCTACTTGAAGTTTAGAGTTCTAAGTTTGAATGTAAGTTCTAAGTTCCACTTGAAGTTTAGAGTTCTAAGTTCGAATGTAAGTTTTAAGTTCTACTTGAAGTTTAGAGTTCTAAGTATCAATGTAAGTTTTATCTACTTGAAGTTTAGAGTTCTAAGTTCGAATGTAAGTTTTAAGTTCTACTTGAAGTTTAGATTTCTAACTTCAAATGTAAGTTTCAAGTTCTACTTGAAGTTTAGAGTTCTAAGTTCGAATGTAAGTTTTAAGTTCTAATTAAAGTTTAAAGTTTTAAATTCGTTTGTAAGTTTTAAGTTCTAATTTAAGTTTAGAGTTTCAAATTCGAGTTCAAGATTTAAGTTTGAGTTTAAACTTCAACTTTGAGTTTCAAGTTTTATATTTGAATTCAAGTTTTAAGTTCGCGTTCAAGTTTTAAGTTTGAGTTGAAGTTTTAATTTCGAGAATGTAGCATGTATACATTGTTGTGTTCAAGTTGTAAATTTACTGTTGAATCAAAGTTGGATTGTAAATCTTAAATTTAAGTTCAAGTTTTAAGTTTAGTTTATTTTAAGTTTAGAGAATAATTTATTTTTAGCTTACAGTTTATTTTTAGCTAAGAGTTTATTTTTAGCTTAGAGTTTATTTTAAGATTAGCGTTTTAAGTTGGATTGTAAATTTCAACTTCTAATTTAAATTTGGAGTTTTGAGTTCACCTTTAAATTTTAAGTTCAAATTTAGACTGGAATGCAAGATTTAAGTTGTCGTTGAAGTCTGAGTCTGGTTTTTGGCTGATATTTATAGTTTCTCGAAAGAAATTGGAAGGTATTGGTGAAATAATGGAGGAGCAAGTAGCTGGAAAATATTCGAGCGGCTGCATGCTCCGAAAGGGTCGATCTGTGAGTGAGATCGGCAGTAATTCATTCGGCCGATATTATTTCATGATATTTATTGGTAAGTCGAAACAATGGATCGATATTGTTTTCTGATTGGGATACTGGCTGTATGTTACATCGGTCCGACTTTACATGCAATGTCCCGCTCGGAGGCTGTGCACAATAAACGCGTGTCGTTTGTACGCATACCTACAGTAACACGCATATGGTCGCATAGCGGTAGCCAGCATGTTTATGCGCAGCAGCATAAATAATATTTAATATGACAGCTCCTGGCGGTGTCCTTTGTACCATATATTTGGTATAGAAATGTCACCCATCTCGTATCTTTATACTCTAGCCACTTTATGTACTCGATCTGTATTAAACACATTATATACATCCATATGTATATAAAATCATGCACAATTTATTTATCCACTTGACCCGTGTTGAATCAATCCGTTTAACCATTTGTGTACAAATTTTAGCCACGTGTGTTAGTTTCATCCATGTAATTTAATCCAGGAGCATTAATTTTATCGACTTTTATAAATTTCATCGATGTGTATTAATTTCATCCATTTGTATTAATTCCATTTGTATTAATTCCATTCATTAGTATTAATATCATCCATTTGTATTAATTTCATTCATCTGTATTAATTCCATCCATTTGTATTAATTTCATCCATCTGTATTAATTTCATCCACGTCTATTAATTTTATCCACGTGTTTTAATTTTAACCACACGTTCAAATTTCGCCATTTTTCCTTATTATTTGTATCTACTTCGAGAATCTTAATTTTGAACGTTGAAGGAGGATTTTCTAAATAAAATCTTGTCGCAGATTTATTTTAATAAAGTTATAATTGAGATCATAATTTATTTTGTAATTGGTGCTCCTTGTGGTTTAAAATTAAGTCGGTTATCTTTATCTTTAAGTATACTCTTTTAAGAATCTTGTTCAAAGTATTTATAAATTTGGATATAATGGTAAAATTTAAACTTCTGCAAATGGAGAAAATTATTTTTTCATTGTTTTTAAAAATAAGTTCCTTATGTGACAGATGATTAAATCCCGCAAGTTGAAATCTGTCACATTGATAGTAAAACTTCTTGTCAAAGCTTCCAAAATTGTTCACATTTCATTTACGAAAAATAGCACATCCTTTGATTTTTATTTTTTTGCAATTTTCCATATTTCTTTTTTACATTTCCTTCACATTTTTTTTAGATTTCTTTTAGATTTCTTTTACATTTTTTTACATTTCTTTTACATTTCTTTTACATTTCTTTTACATTTCTTTTACATTTCCTTTAAATTTCTTTTACATTTTCTTTAAATTTCCTTTACAATTGTTTTACATTTGTTTTTCATTTTCTTTACATTTCCTTTACATTTTCTTTACATTTCCTTCACATTTCCTTTACATTTCTTTTACATTTCCTTTACATTTTCCTTACATTTTCTTTACATTTCTTATTTCATTTCTAAAAACCGCTCTAAAAATCATCGCATGAACTTTCATCCATTTTATGTTGTTCCAAAATATAGTTATAATAGATAATAAATATAATAAATAATCTATAATAGATTTTTATGTTTCAAATTAAATGTTTAAGTAACAACAATTAAATGTTTAATTAAAAGCTTGGTAAATAAACGAAAATGAGCAGAAATTGACAGCATTTTGGGATCCCAAGTGTTTCTTTAGACTTAGGATACGATTATAATAATATAATGTATATAATGGCTATAATGATTACATTATAGCCGAATAAAACCCGAGACAATAATCGTGGATATCCGAGCAAGTTAGAGAAGTGCATCGATTGGGGGATCGTGGCGATCGAAAAATTGTCGTCGAACAAAAGATGGTGCATTTGAATATCAAATTGATACCGGTGCGGGTCGCGTTATCCATAATCGTATTTAAATGAAGATCGCATAAGGTATAGGGTTTAATGGGGGTTATGTCTGGTGGAGTTTTCTCTCCTTGTCTTTTCTCTGCTCATGAAGGTTTGTATAAGTGGCTTCTCGGTGCCGAACAATAACGATAAACCATATAATGGTTAGGCGCGACAAATATACGTAGGCAGGTACGTAAGTACGTATGGTAAGCTGCTGGCCATGGACCCCATATATGCATACAATTGATACAGATATACTATCGTCGGGCTTACTTTATATATCGTTATTCTTTCGCCAGTTTCTCGTCTTGAAATAAAAGGGAACTTGGATCTTGAAAAGTTGTGTATGTGTGTATGTGTATGTGCGTGTGTGTGTATGTGTGCGTGCGTGTGTGTATGTTCGTGTGCATGTACGTGTATATGTGCGTGTATGTGCGTGTGTATGTGTGTGTGTGCTTCTATACGAGTCAGTGTGTTATGTTCAGGGCGTAGCGAGGCTTATATGGCGCCTTTGCACAAACTAGGCCCAACAAAGGCTTGTAGACATCTGTTCTTGTCATAAACGGAGATTTAGTCGCGGTTTCCGAGCGAGAATACCATCCCCAAGAGATGCCTCCAACTTCGACGAAAGTACGAGCATTATGTGTGCCTTAAACAATTTTGCTAAGGAGCTCAGGCATTCCCTTAGTGTGTAATGCGATCGTTATCCTTTGACGTTCCTTTATTTCGTTACACAAAGTCCTTCCTCATACTTCACGTTTTTGATTTTTCATTCACCGGATTCTGTGTCTTGTCCCACTCTTCCTCACACTCGATATTTTCCCTACTCTTCTTCTATCTCTTGTTTTATAAACAAGGCAAAAATTCTGCAAAGTTCATTGCTTTCTAGATTTTATTAGACACATTTCTTGTAGATTCAAACAGCGTATAGAAATAAAATAGCGACAGGAAAGAAAAATATTTGCAAAATCTGTTGTAGATTTTAAAAGAGATAAAGAAAAAAAAATTTGTATTCAAGAAGAATTTCTATGTATTTTCTAGATTTTTATTTCTATGTTTTTCGATCATGAGTATTAATAATTTGATACTCATTGTATCAATAATTTGATACTCATTGTATCAATAATTTGATACTCATTGTATCAATAATTTGATACTCATTGTATCAATAATTTGATACTCATTCGTTAACTTCATTAAAAGTACAATAATTCGTGAAAATAGTCATTTATTCAGAAAAATGAGAAAATCCCGGAGCGTACTTTTGCTCAGGAGATCCAGAAGAGACTGACTGTAAAAAGGACATCTGCGATTGGCAATGAGATAGAAAAGACGCTTTTAGAAGTTTGGAAAAAGAGGAAAAAGGTCCTGAACATCCATCTTTGATTAAATTAAAAATGATCTTTAGGTACAATTACCAAACAAAGGTTCGATATGCATGGATTTGTTATTCCCGAAGGGCCATCAACTAAGGTATTCTTCGTCGAATTCTGACAAGACCAATAATAATCTCTTGTAGATTCAAACAGCGATATAAAAGAAGGAAAACTTTCAGCATCATCAAAACGTTGATATGCAATCTTTTGATTCGCAAATTGATCGCAATTGATGAATTGAATTTTGATTGATTGAAATTGATTGGGAATTCACGTGAATCGATTGATTTGAATTGACTGAGAATTGAAATTAGCAAGTAAAGAAAAGCATCAAATTGAGATGAAAACAAACCGGATGACAAAGAGCAAAAATTGAAGACGTTCGAGAGTTATGAAGGGTTTTTAGCACTCGAGGTTCAAGAGGGGAAAGAGCAATATCCACCTGTCGCGGTGGGATTAAAAAAATGCCCTCACATTCCCAGTGGACAAATGTTTCTTACAATTAGCAAAGCGGTTGGGCTGATCTCGAGCAATCTCTCGGACGTGTCGTAATTCATAAGTAAAGCAGAAGGCAGTGCACTGAGCTGTCCCAGCCGCATTTACGAGAATTCAGTCCAAGTGTACGGATACCCAACCCGGTGGGGCATGAGCGCAGGTAGGTATATGACGCGCTGGATAACCAGTTCTCCGTGATTTGTGGCTATTCCCGAGCGATCTGGGCGCGATAATAAAGTGGCAATGGGGCTTGTTAGCGAGGAGAGTTCAACGAGCTGTAGTCGTATGTGCCCTCGACGTATGCCAGTCAACGTCATCGACAAAGAATCACTGTACTTTGTATTAATGACCATTTCAGCCAAAAACGTGAGAACAGACACCGTTCTTACTTCCTCGAAACTTAAAAACCGCTATTAAAATAAACCAGCTATTGTGCTTGTAAACTTTTCGAAATCCACTTGTCTTAATCACTTTAAGCCCACATTATGCTAGCAAACTTGTCGTTGCAAAAGTGCTGCCAAACATTTTTAATTTCAATTGTTTTCAGTTTTTAAAAAAATGAAAATTTCATTTTTTTGATCTAGACTTTTTTAACAGTTCTCTAAAGACCTTCATTAATGCGTTGCGATCTCATATATTAAAATATTAATGATTCGCTACCGAGCAAAATTTATATTATTATCTTTATTTTTAGACTAAGTCTAACTTAAATCACAATTTATTTAGCTTTTAGTTTCAAGGGCATTATTTCTAAGCCCGTATATTCCTTTAAGATAAAATAAAAATAAAATAAAAAATGTTAAAAATGAAAATTCAATTTCAAAAATGAAAATTCCATTTTCAAAACTGAAAATCCATTTTCAAAATTGAAAATCCATTTTCAAAAATGAAAATCCATTTTAAAAAATGAAAACAATTGAAAATAAAGTGAGATTCGAGGAGATTACACGATCGAGGTCCTGGACTGGCGAAAGTACTGGGCTAGGAAAAATATTATGCTCACTTAGTTAAGATTTTATAACAAAACGGATTTTTGCGAAATGTGTAGCAGAAATTGAATAGAGTAGATTTTCTGGGAAGTGATTCGAAGGCTTATCGTGATTACCGATCTTTCAAGCAGGAAGATGCACACTCTCGTTAAGAGACAGTTTTCAGTGCAATAAGAAGCTCATCAGAATCGTGCAAAGTGGAGAGATTAAAAAAATTGTGAGGCTAATGAAATTGTTGTCGGCGAATTAACACCAAGTGTGTTTCGCGTTAATTTCAATAATTATCAGCAAGATCATCAGTAAGAGGTGTGACGCTGAATAGCATCTTGATAGTCGGACTTGACATTTGAGGAGGTCGTAAATGGTGCTTCAACCTGGTTACCGTCTCCTCATCCTTTGATCCTTTGATTCTCGCGATCTCGTGATTCTTGGGAACAGTAGTCAGAACGACTCGAGTCAAGGTAAAGAGGCCAAGATAATGCTGATTCATTCTCAAGCAGATTGAAACAACGAGGATGTGAAGAAAAAATGCCTTTTTTCACAATTCTTTCACATCCCTGCACATTATTGCGACTCTTTATGTCACCTCTGCACTTCTACCATTTTATGATTTTGATATTCATTCTTTTGAACTACATGGATTTGTGCAAATCATTCTATTATTATTATTATTATTATTATTATTATTATTATTATTATTATCATTATTATTATTATTATTATTATTATTTAGTATGTTATATTATTGTTCTCATCTTTTAAATTTATTATTTTGTCATCTTCACAATTCTTTCTTTTCTTCATATTCGGTGTTAAAAAACACGCAGTCAAATGGCAATCTTTTGCGGATTAAAATAGCTATATAAAGAAAAAAAAACTTTCTGCATTGATCGTGACATTTGAGCATTCTTTGTTTTACGAATAATAATAAAATAACGAAAAATATTATTTGTGTAGTATATAGTGTTTTCTATACTCTTTTAGACCCAATAGTGATCTGCGGATTAAAACAGCGATATAAAAAACACCTTTGCATTGGCAAGAAAAATTGTTTCGTTGAAAAGGTAGAAATTAAAAGATAGAAAGTAGAGTTACAAAAACTGAAAGTGCCAACAGCGAACCATATCCTGAATTGTATGACAATTTTCCATGCCTCGAATGCATATCTAATTATTACGTGACATTTGGAGGTCAGTGTGAAGTCTGATATCTGAATGCATGAATACTTTGACACAAATAATTTATTTGAAACGAGCATTATATTTGGAATCATATTCTGCATTGTATTTTGAATTGTATTTTGTATTATATTTTGTATAGTATTTTGTATCGTATTTTGTATTGCATTTGTATTGTGAATTTGAAACGTAATGTGTAGATTGAGAAAAGGATATCAAAGTTTAGTTAATTTTATCGGGCTTTCAAGTAGGTTGTCAACAATGTTAAAGTTTTTATCGCTCTCATGTGAGCACATTGTGCGATAGGAGACAGCAGGAGGTGGGCGACCAGGAAAGGCTATCTTTGTATTGAGTTTCGGTGTCCGGTCGACACGCATCAGTGTCTCAGGGTGTCAGGGAAGAAGTGAGGTTAGGTTCGGACCAACTCGTTGCATTGTTGCAGGTCCATTGTAAGCTCTGAATCAGGAGGTAGGCCTGGCCTGCTTGGTACCGCCTACCAGACTGACCCATGTCGCAGAAGAACTAGTCCTCCTTTTGCCCCACCAACTCATCCAAGTCTAAAGTTGCTCCTGAAATGCTCTCTGTCAAGTTAAACGCCACATCCGTCGTACTCAACCAGAATGAAGAACAGATAGGGGGTAGATCGAAAACAATAAGGAATAAATAATGAAGGATTGGAAAAGGATAGACAAAGAATAGGAAAG
>WNHD01021182.1:0-11546 GCA_011057455.1 Ganaspis sp. Gsp50
CTCACTTTATCTCATACGGTTTCAGGCGCCAGTGCCTGTCGCTAAGGGGGCATAATACAGGGGCTCCCCACAAAATAATTGTTCAACGCCCTTAAATAATAATACCCTTTGACGACGTATATAAAAATAATATAAAGTAATAATATATAAATATTGTGACACGATCTGAAGAAAGGGACCTTACAAACATTTGAAATTAGGTTATTTTTACTGACAGTTTTAACTTAATTAATGCTTCCCTTTTAATTATTTGCAGTCAAAAACAATTTTTCTCGACAGTATACAAAAAAGCTGTACAAGAAAAACTTTTTTTCGTTGCAAATAATTAAACTGAAAGCATTAATTAAGTTAAAACTGTCAGCAAACATAACCTACTTTCAAATGCTGTTAGGGTCCCTCTCTTCATATCGCGTCACATATAATTATACAAATTATTGACAAAAAGGTACTGTTTTGATTTTAAGAAAGCAGAAAAGTGAATATACAGTAAAATTATAGTCTAAGAACTTTAAAAAAATTCTTTAACGAATTTTTATAAAATGGACAATACTTATAATAATAATAATAATAATAATAATAATAATGAATACTATACAAAGTTCAGATTTGATTTATACAAAGAAAACAATTTAGCCAAAACAAGTTTGAATTTGACTTTTAAAAGTTATAATTATTATATAAGTTTCAAATTACTTGACAAAAGTTCCATTTGTTCGTTTAAAAGTTCTATTTTAATTCACGATAATTCTAATTCAACCAACGAAAGTTGTAATTTGACTGAAAAAAAAATTATAATTTACCTGATAAACATTCCAAATTATCTGCAATGAAAGTTCTAATTGATAAGAATGTTGTAATATAACTGACGAAAATTCTAAATCAACTGAGAAATACATAAGCTAAGAAAGCATTCTAATTAAAAAAACCCTTCAATTTAACAAGCAAAGAATCCAACTAAAAACATCCAAACTTTTCTTGCAATACTGGAATACAATATACTGTTTTTAGTCAAATTCTTCTCTTAATCTACTCTTTTAGTTTTCAGGAGTTTGTTGAACATTTTATTTTCTTGACATACTTTTTGCGGAATTTCCCAATTTTCTCCAAAATTTCAAAGATTTATTTTTATATTTTTGAGAGACAATCGATCCTTTCTAATGTTTGATAGTAGGTGAAAAAATTTCATACGTTTCGAATCTCTCGACTTTTCAGCAGAAACATTACCAGATTCCCTAAAAAGATACTTACTTTCTATCATCAGAAAATACTTTCCTTGGTTGAATTTTAGAAGCAACAAACCTTCGTTTCCTTTGAAACTGAAAGTAACTCAAACAGAGAGTAGAAAATCTATTTGGCCGGGGAAATATTCTCATTCTCATCAAGTTCAACTCCTGCAAAGTGATCCAAATAATAATAATTATTTGATGCCAAAGCATTTTCATTTAAAAATCTCGTTCGACTTCCGATATTGCTTCTCTTGCATTTTCTTCTTGTTCGTAGGATAAAAATAATTCGCCAAACAAAGATACTTTTCTTTTATATTTTTTTTTTTGCAAAAAAGTGTAATAGATTTCCAATTTTCCTGTGAATTTCTTTTGTTCTTGACGTAACAATAAAATGTGACTTAAAATACAATTTAAACATTTAAAATGCGCAAAATCAGATTATCCACAAATAATTTGAAACGAAAATATTTAATAGTACACTTTTTATGGTACAGTTCAATACGTTGGTGTCATTTTCATCCAGTACTGAATGTTTTTTAGCTTTTTAAATTTGCAATAAGTAAGTAAAATTATAATAAATGACTTATGTAATTATTATATAAATAATAATGAGAAATTTTTTAAGACAAATTAATTATTTATTTCTTTTTGTTAAATGGTTTTAGAATTGAATACTGAAGAAATCCCAAAAAATGAGATACGTGCAGCTGATGATGACAGTAAGTACATTAATTCAAAATATTTTTAATATTTGTTAATTATAAAAAATGAAATTAAAATACACTTTTCACTTTTAAAATCATTTTTCTCTTTCTCTGATTTTATCGTCAATTATTTTTTTCAGTCTGAAATAACATTTACGTTTATTTTCTTCTGACACCTTTTCCCAACTTGTTTTTATTGCCAGGAAATAATCATTATCCAGCTGCAGTTGCCTAAATTGCTCCAGATTGTTAGGATATGCAGTTTGTGTGTAGGAAGCCTGGTCATTCTCTTCTGAGCTTAGTGAACTATCACTTTCGTCTGAAAAATATAAATACACATGATTGCTCTGTATTTGTCAGGAGATATTGTAAATTTTAAGAATTTTACATTATTCTAACTAATTTCAAGAAATTCATTATTCTGATCAATTATGGAATTTCATAGCTATGAAACAGTGGTCGGAAAAAATAAATAATTTGCCAAAAGTCTAATTTTCTAAGTATTTCAAAAAGATTAAATGTTGATTGCTTTACATTTTAGACATCCTGGACATTAATATTTTGTAATATAAACAAATTTTTAAATTAATTTTCAAGTAGAAATTTAACTGAAAAGTAGGGCCTGTTTAAATGCAAAATCTGAACGAGAAATGACTACCACATTTAGTATCTATTTTAAGAAAACAAAACTAATTAAAAAGCAGTATTATTAGAATACTGCAAAAATATATAGTTTGGTAATTTATAGACACGGTAATTTATTAATTATATATAACTTTAAACATAAAAATATAAATTAATGTCTAAGCATTTTCTTGAAATACAAACTTCCATACTTCTAAAGATTCAAAAAAGTCCCGGCAAAAACGCAATATTTACATGATTTTCAAGTCCTTAAGAATAAATTGAACTTTAGTTTAGCTGCGCATATCTGCACCTTTTCGAGAACATTAATTTTAAAGAATTTTTCTCAGCGTTCATAACCAATATTTCATTTTCAATTTGTTCATCGTAGCACTTGTTTCTCACGGCTAATCTGAAAATCTTTAAAAAAAAATTAAGAATCCGTATTTCCTCACATTTTAAGAAGGCTGCGGATTAAATAATTTAACGTATATTTATAATTTTTTATACATTGAATAGTAAGTATTATGATTATTTCAATTTTCTTTATAATTTTCTTTTAAACTTAAAACGTAAAGATAATTTTTAAAACTACAATAAAAATTGAGGATTGTCACACAATTATTATTATTATTATTTATTATTATTATTTCATATAATAATCTTCATGATTCTTTCATTCATTCATTCATTCTGTCCGCACGTGAAGTTGGTCGTTTTAACTTTCAATTGTTTTTCAATAGATTTGAATATTTTGATTTTGTCCTTTTAAGTATGTGTGATAGGTTAAAAATTGCAATCGTGTTTTTTACCATTAACATTTTTGAAATAGCTTATAATCATAAATTGTTTTAAAAAATGTATTTCTTACGAAATCTATAAATCGCCTATAAATATATGTTCGTTTTATCAAAAACACTTATTTTCCATTTAGAAAGAGTTACATTTATCCAAAAAAGCAAAAATAAAGGTATACAGTTTCATTTTACATTCTTAAAATTATTAAATCTTTGTTAACGAAAATTTTTGTGAAATAATTATTTTTATTTACAAATTAACTTCCATTAATCTTTATAATTTTTATAATTTAACTTTCATTAATGTTGTAAATAAAACTAATTTCTACTTGATTGGTTTAAATAATAGTGAAATTATCAAGAAAATTTAAAAATGAAGCTATATATTAAACATTTCTATAGAAGGTCACAATCTCAACATCAAAATTTCTATAGAAGTTTTTAAAATATTTTAGGAAATAATTCGCTCTTGCTTTTAAAGAAGACTCCGTAATATTTACAATTGGGGCATTGAATATTTTCATTCAAATTTTTTTTTATTGAAACAATTTTTTTCCAAATCTATTTGAAAAATAAAGAACCACGTGTTTTTTTTATTTTGCTATTTGACAAGAATTATGGAAGTTATGATTTTTTAAAATTTAACATCTTTTGAAGTAGATGATTTTTGAAACGCACTTTTCTGTCATACTGAAAGTTAAAAAATAATATATTACATAAAAATTATTCGTTTTTCTTTGAACATTTCAAATATGTAATGAAAAATAAAGTTACTGCAATGGAAGAATATAAAAAATTGAAATTACATCTAAAAAGTGACTTCTCAAAACCGAAGTAATTGATTTATAATTTTTTTCTTTTATGTTAGCTACTGATAAGCAAAGAATTTTTTCTCGTTTATACCAAAGTGGTGACTTACGCAGTTAAAATACTATTTTTAATTTATTTAATAAATGCAAATAAGAATTACATTTTGTATTTCGGAGAAAAAGACAAAAACAAACGAATTACAAGAGGAAAAGTTTATATTAACAAATTATCTACTTGAAACTCTATGAGCGAAAATAAAAAATTGTACAGTTATTGAATGACAAAAAACACATCTTCAGAAGATACTAAATTTTAAAAAATCTTAACTTGAATCATTTGTGTCAAATCGCAAAATAAAAAAAAACGCGTGGTCCTTTATTTTTCATATAGCATTAGAAAAAGATTGTGTTAAAAAACAATTTAAATAAAAATATTCTGCAGGATGTCCCAATTTCAGAATATACTACTAATATCCAGAATTTATATACGTATATTTTATATCACATTATTGTTATTTTGGATATCACGATATTTTGAAACCATTCATTCCAAAATATTCTAAAAGATGGGGAATTATTTTGCAAAACTTTGAAATATTTTACGGAAATATAAAATTTTCTAGAAGAATATTTATCTATAAAGTGCAGAATTTTTAAATCATTTCAAATATTTTTAAAATTTTAAGAAAAGATAAAAAAGTCCAATTACATATATTTTTTAAAAAGTATTATTAAAAATTTCTGAATAATTGAGTATTTTAAAATGTAAAATAGTAAAGTTTGCATAACATTTTACGAAGGTAAAAATAAAGTTTTGCAAAAAAGTTGAATAAAATACAAGAGATCAATCTGTTTAAAAAAGCTGATTCTTTTAATGTTCCCAGTCTAGTTTTAAAAAAAATTATTTAAATAGGAATTTCATATATGTAAAAATAAAAACCAATCTTTGATTTAAATTCAATTTAGGTAAATAAATAATTTCCTACATCATTCCCGCACGCTTCAGCGTGCGTATTATTTGCTAGTACCTATTATATAAAAAGCATCATATAAATTAATGAACTTAATTTTAAGTTGAAATCTAATATAATGTTAGAAAAAGGTAATTTCCAACATGAAAATTGAATAATTCAAATTAAAAATTACAGCTTTTTCTATTTTTATGTTCACTATCCACTTTCATTTCGATTTTTACCTTAAATATTCAAGTTAAAAATGACTAAAGGTTATTTTTCACAATTTTGATCAATAAAACATTGTTATCAATTAAGAACATATTTTTGGCAAATGATTTTTCATTTCCGACCACTGTGCATAGTGTTAAATATTCTCAGGACGGAATGTTTGTTAAGTTAATTCTTATGAGAATATGAGTTTCTGGATTTTAAACATATTGACAAATTATACATTTTCCCTCAATTACTGAATAGTTTCTTACCTCCAATTGAGTAGGTATTAGCATTCTCTACCCTTTCTTCTTCGCGTTTTCTTTTCTTATAGGAGCCGGTTTCAGAACATCTACAAAGAAATGAGAAAATTTGTTAAAATAAATATGTTAATTATTGTATCACAATAAATATTTTTAAGGATGTACAGAGATTCTTAAGAATATTTACTGAAATCAAAATAGGTCTTTAAAGTTGACCAACTAAAGTGACATAGTACCTACCGAATCTTTTCTAAGCATTGAATAAACGTTTAAGTGCACAGTTCGGGAGATTTAATTGCAAGTTTTTGAAAAGCTTTAATAAACTTTCAAATTTCCGCTATATAAAAAAAAGTTTAACGGGAAGCTTTTCTAAAGCTTAAAAAAAAGGTTTAGCAGAAAGCTCTTAAAAAGATTTTAATTTAGTGGAAAATAAACATTCACAATAATGCGCAGTCCTAAACTGAAGCGTCTGTTGCTTTTTTCTTTTATCTCTCTCATGTTACAAATAAATTAGTACCTATAAATTATAATTGATCAGTAATTGATTTTTTAACAAAATTTTCGTTGAATATTTAACTTAAATCTTTACTACAGCTTTCCGATGCATCTTTCATGAAGCTGTAAATTTTATGCTTTAGGAAATCTCGTTAAAAATTCCTTCACAGCGGAAATAAATGTTTCTGTAGCTTCATTCTTGTATAAATTTCATGAACTACTATTGACTTACATCAACAAATTTGGCATTGAATTAAGTAAAAAACAGTTTTGAAGCAAACGAATAAATTCATTCAATACAAGAAAAAAATGCTACAAATTCTAGAAACAGTACTTGATTATTTCTCTTAAGAACAAAATAGTCTTCATAAAGTACTCTTTCGGATTTTGAGAAAGTAAAATATGATTTGGTTCAAATAATTAATACATAATACATGCTTCTACTATTTGCGGATGTAATTATTGCAATCAATAAATATAGCATTCAATCCGGAATAATTAATTTTTATGTCACATTATTCACTTACTCTCTATTTGATGGACAGGATTCCAAGAAACCCATCTGATCGAAGTAGTACCAATCTGACTGCAACTTGTCTACCGATAGTCCTGAACCAGAGGGAATGTACTCGTTCAGTTTCGATTTCTGAATTCTATATTCATTCTTTAGCCTCTCCCACATGCTTTTTAATATCCTTGACTGTAAAATAATGTTTTATTTATATTGTTCATTAACCAGTAGACTTCCGGAAAATCTACATTTGGACTTAATTGTTAGATTTGCCAAAAGCAGGCAGCATACAGGTTAAAAGTGCATAATTTATAAATATATGTAATTAATGTCTGTATATTTAAAAGTGTGACAATTCATTCGGTTTCCATTATGTCTCCGTATTGTGCAAAACTGCTGACCAATTCTACGGTGTTATTCAAAATATACTTGTTATAATCAGCAAATTCTTCCCAATGGTCATTCTGTCGAATGGCCATTTTTCCACAAAATCATATTCTGTCAAATCGTCATTTCTCCGAATGGACGTTCGTCCAAAAAGTCAGTCTACTGAATGGCAAACTGGCGAAAAGCTTTATGCTGCAGCAAGATTTCAACAATGTTGCCGCAACATTACAAGCTATTCGAAAGAATGTCCATTCGGCAGACTGACCTTTCAGAAAAATGTCCATTCGATAAAGTCATCTTTGAGAAGAATTCATGCGCCTCTTTCGTTTTTTCCATTTTTAAAAATAAATCAAAATTAAATGATAATTAAAAGAAAAACCTCATTTGCCGTTTGAACAAAATAAGAAAACGAATGTAAAACATTTCTTAAGTGTTAGTCTACAAATTGAATTTACACCATAAAGTGTATTTCTAAAAATAAATTTTGAGCAATAATTATAAGTGTCCTTAAAACAGGTAAAAAATCAAGTAATTCTTTACCAGAAATTGGTAACATTAAACAATGTATATATTTATAAAAACAAATAATTCAAGGAGGAAAAACTTTTGAAACTTACCTGTCATTTCCTTCTCCGTGATTATATATAATTTTGAGGCAATTTCCTCCCAGGCTTCTCTTTTTTTTACCATATTTTTATAATCTTCACTGGATTTATTCCAAATTGTTTGATAATTTGCCACAAAAGAAATTAACATTTCAAGTAAATCTACACTTTCACTTTGTGCCATTTTTTATTACATATGCTCTATACAAAAAACATTTATAATAAATAAAGAAGAGCAGTGAAGAAGATTGGTGCAAATTAGCTAGAGTTCCTAAACAGAAAGTTGAGACAAGTACACTGAGAGAAATTTCTGCTTATTATAGTACGACAAGTTGACACCAGTTTCGCATGTTTCTCTCACGTACCAAAATGGTTCAAGATGATGCGAAGCACCAACCCTGAACGAATGTCGCCTGAATTCTAACGAAAGTGGTAGGGGAGGGGATTACGATAATAGCGGAAGGTGTTGGCATACTATAATAATAAGAAATTTCTCTCAGTGTAAGGCACCGATTTAGGTTGATTGGTTCCATCCTTCCGGAACCGGAAGTACATCAAAATCCATTTCATTGGATCTAATAAGCGCGGTCATTTCAAATACTATATTTTTAAACGAGCCAGCTGAATCGAACCAATGGTATTCTGGTTACGGTTTGGCGCTAGACTATATGGAAGGGGAAAGTTCCTGGTCTCAACTCTCTGTTTAGGAACTCTAAAAATAGCAAAATAGGTGGTTCAACAGTTCTATTGAGGTTAGGTTATCAACGTTGATGGTTGATGCCAATAGACGACAATCCAACGAAGCATCGAAACAACGTTGCATAGAACATTGCAACGTCATGTCACTACATTATTCTGGTGACGGGTATATTTGAATCCCAGGAATTCGGACATTTAAAAGCAAAATACTTTAAACCTTGTCATTATAAAATGACAGGAAAGGTTAACTACTGACTCATATATAAATGTTTTATTTTTCACAATTTATGTTTCCAGTAATCTCTTAAGAATATCACAAGTATCAATTTTTAATAATGTATCATAACCTCAAAGGAACATAACTTCTTCACTGTACGACAAAGACAACGAATAATTTACAATCTCGCGGGTTGCGCGGCTACCTTTGAAGTTTCACAAAAAATGATTGTATTCATTAAGTACAGTTGGGACAATTAAAAGTAATGCAACTTGAAATAAAGAAGAAATAATATTAATAATTTAAAAATAATTCCCATTACATATGCAGAATAAAGTGATGAGCAGTTTGGCTTGGTTCCATTCCTCTTTCTGTACTTGGACAAATTTGTATGTACATATAAACTTTACACAGGATGCATAATTGCCCTGCAGCTTATTTAAAAAAAAATGTACATACAGTCGAGAACAATAATGCCTTCCAAAAGGTTATTAGACAAATTCTGACTTTGAGTGTTGTTTTCTATGTTGCTTTATTTCATGCCTTAATATTTCTCACATAGGCATAGAATGAAGCAAAATAGAAGGTGACACGCAAAGTAGGAATTTATCTATTAACCTTTTGGAAGGCTTCTTATTGTCCCCGACTTTACTAAAGTCGTTTTCCATACTAGGTAATGCATAGTTCATGTTGTTTTGATTGTTAGGCCGCAATTGGACAATAACGTGTGATTTTCAAACGTTGATTTTTCATCCAAAGTGCAACTTCTTCTATTCTTAAATTGTGCAAACTTTTACAAAATGAATGTCGATCGAAGCATTAATAAACTTTTAATAAAATTAGTGTCGCAGCATCTGTGTATATATGACCACAATTGTGCTACTGTCTGTACAGAGGCAGTTAGAAAAGTTGCGTGGATGCAAATTGAAGAGGAATTAGCCAAGAGAAACGTTACTATATCTGGTATTTAACTTAAAAACTTTTACATTTATTTCTTTTTTGACAATGTTTTTTGCTAGTCACATGACAATAATTGAGTGCGTATCCGACACAATAACAGAACTTCCCTCATAAATATTCCGCATGTGCATTAGGGAAGTTTTTGAACTCTCTTCAATATATTAAGGAGAGAAAGTTGCCATGATTTTTTTTTGTCAATAACTGTTGCACCTAGCCCACACAATGCCAGAATTTTCCTCACTTTTGCGAATATTCAGGGAAATTGTGGAATTTAAGTAAATATATTGATTAAAGTTCTGAAACTCCTCTAAACATTCACAATATTCGGGGAAGAAACACGTGTCAGTCTACAAATATTAAAGATTTTGAAATTGAATATAGTTTTTATTTACAGAAAAATGTAGGTAGTAAACGAATTTGATAAGAAGTTAAACAACATACTTTAAAACAAATTTTTAGATGACGAAAAGCATACAATTCTTGATTAACAGATCGATTATATTTTTAAAATTAAAGTTTGATTTGAAGCATGTGAGATTCTGCAAGTTCAAGGGGTACTGCGCACCGATATTCCTCGTACACCCGCTAGATATTCGAATAGATTCTTGTAATATTCCTATATATTCTAACATGTATTCTACATTCCTTGTGATCACTGATTTATGTTTCCAGTATATTTTCATATATATTCTGAAATATTCCAAAATATTCTCAAGTATTCCCAAATACTTTAAAGTCTTTTTTAATATTCTGATGTATTTTTTGTTTCCTTTTTTAGAATTTCTTATAATTTTGTTGGTTCAAATACTTAGATTGTTTAAAAATTTTATTGATTCCTAGAAAGTTATATGTTTAATAATTTGATTTGTTTAAAGTTGTAACGTAGATCAAGATATTACAGATTAATGAAAATAGGATATCTAATGATGTGAAACCTATTTCTTTTTACATTAAATCGTCGACAATTTCGTTTACTTTTTTTAAAAAGCTAGAATTTGCTTTAGAATAAAATCATAAATTGTTAATAGTAATAAATAATTGCTAAATTTTAGGCTATTTCATAGAAATTTATTTAAAAATTTATAATAAGAAAGTTAATAACAGAAACTTAAATATAAGTTTTAGTGGTTGAAAGCATTTGAAACTGCTCTTACTTTTAATACTCTAAATTTGAATTAGTAATTTTCTGCTTGTTGAAAAGAGAAAAGTTATTTACCGATTGAAATAGAAAGAAAGCTAATAATTTCTTAATACAATATCACTATTTTTTAGTAGCAAACTATCAATTTAATCACTTAATTACTATACTAATTGAAATAGTGAACTTTGTATATTTGAATTAATAACAGTGATTGACTAATTAAATTAATACTTTCCTACTAAAATTTACTTATAATTTACTAAAAAATTAGGGATACCCAAAATTAGTACATTTTTACTTTTTCAATTGGAATAGAACTATTCGCTATTCAGTTAATAGAAAATTACCAATTCCGATTTAGGTATTAATACTTAAATACCTTCCCAGCACACAGCACCAAATATTTCTGGAATATTTCAGAAAGATTGCACTGAAAGGTTAGAAATATTCAACTGCGAGGTTCAGACAATGTTGATACAAACATTAAAATGTCGGCATGTGAGGAAATACTGACGCGAACCTTGAGAGAATATGTATTTGAAATATTCAGAAAAGCTTCAACTTTTTATGATGCGCAGTGGTCGATCTTGGTTTTTGTGTCTTGTACGGCTGCGCAGTTGTTTTTAATTCTCTAGTATACTATGGACTTCAAATATAACAAAATATTAGTAAGGTATGCCAACAACATTTCAAAGTACATTTATTTATTTATTTTTTTTAAATTAAATCAGGAATAATTCTGGATTAAAAAATATTTAGTTTATTTTAATGAGACGTTTCAAGAGCAACGTTGCTGTCCTCTTTAGTCTACATAACCTTAAGGACGTTCATTCGATTCAACATAATGTCACGTCCCGTAACTAGTAATTAAGTAATTAAGTAATTAAATAATAAAATAAGTATATTCAGTAAAATAACTAATAATTGATTAATTAATTATTT
>WNHD01021183.1:0-11609 GCA_011057455.1 Ganaspis sp. Gsp50
ATTCCTTTTATTCATGATTTTAAATTATTGAATGAAATATATTTTATCGCTCTGACTTCAAATAATTGTTTATTTTATTTTAAACAGTGTCTTCCATTCTTTTTTTTATAATTCTTACATTTTATTATACGATATCATGGAAATTAGAATTTATTTATTTACAATTTAAGTGTACGAGTAGAGAATATAAGGGGCAAATAATTTGATCGTTACAACGACATACAAGTTGTAGACGAAATTTTTCTTGTTTCCTGTGTTTTAATAAATCTGTGTAATTACTTTTAACGGGAAAAATAAAAACATAAATTTTCATAAAATTTGTTTTATTTATAGTACTTATGTGTAAAATGCTACAATTGTTATAAATTAGAATTATACAAAACAAAGATATTACACTTTTAAAAGTTAAATTAAATCATGCACATACACAATCTCGTAAGAAAATAGGATTTTGAAGATAATTGTTTGAAAAAGTAGAAATTTAAAATATTAAGTAAATTAAAATTTTGTTGACTTACATGTTTAGAATTTTAAGTTCATTATTTGTGTTTTAAATGAAATAGCTCCTAACTCTTGCTATTCTTTATTAAAAAAATGTTCTTGTAATGAACATAATTTTTAACTACATTAAATAAATAATTTATAATTTCTTTTTAATTTATAAAATAAAATTTAAATGAAATGATTCATTAATTCGAGTTATAAACATTAATATACTAAATCACACGGAAAAGTTTGTGGGATGGTTGTTGTATTACCTATAGTAGCGCTGCGCGACGTCACCTAAAGTGCAGAGAGAGCACCAGTTTGGGTGTGAGGCTTTCTCACTCCAGAGAGCGCTGCTCTCCCACCAAAGCTTTCCCGCCGTTTGAGAGCGCGTTTGTCTCTCGAGTGGGGCTCAGCAGCTCCCACAACGAGAAGGAGTCTATCCCAACCACTGGTAGCTGAGTTCTCTCTCCTTTAAGACTGCTGCCTTACCTTCAGGGACTGCTGCACACCCACAAACTTTTCCCTGCAGTGTTTCTTTAAATTTTTCTTCACAAAAATCCATGAGTTTTCCATGATTTCCACGAGAAAGATAGGAAAATTTCCGTAATGTTTTTGAATATATTTTTTCATTAAAAAATGATATTTTTAATCTTTTGTAAGAAATTAAGTTTCATAATACTTATAGTTTCATAATACTTTCAAAATATTTAAAGAATCTAAAATTTTAAAATTTGTTTATACAGTAAGGCCTTGACTACCGTACGCTTTGGATACCGTACGCTTTGCTTACCGTACTCCTCCCTTCATGACTACCTGCTTTACGTACCGTACTCTTTTCAATGCGTGCGCACACTTCTTAGTTCCGTCTATAATGATAATTTTAAAGGGTGCATGTTACACAAAGAAAACACATGCACCTTAAACGTATACGAGCCTGAAAAGGTGTCACGTGGGAAGAGTACGGTATGCGAAGCAAACGATTTGACTAGAGTACGGTACGCAAGGCCTCACTGTATTTTATTTAATACTTAAAATGGTAATATTTTTAACTACATTGCAATATCTTGAAGTTCTTTAAAGAATATTTAAGTAATTTTAAGTATATTTGAATATTTTCAAATTTTCTTAAGTGCTTTTAAATATTTTTAGATATTTTAAAAGATTCTGAAATATTAGGAATTATTTGAAAATATTATAAAGTAACTTTAAGTAGTAGTAGTAGATTTATTTGCTTAAGTTTTTACAAAAACCGTACAAAGAGTTCCTTAAATAATTTGCGGACAAATATCATAACACATAATTCAAAACGAATAAAATAAATAAAACATAAGATAAATCATAAATTAAAGTAGAATCTACTCTAAAACACAGAGCGCGTGCAGTGTCTGTATTTGTGGGAAAATTTGTATAATTTCCACTCAAAATTTCACATTTATAATTAAAAGACTTCTCAGGAAAAATGATCTTAATAAATTATCTGACTCCAATTTAAAATATTAATTATATAAATTTATTAACTTTTCGTTCATACAAAAATCTCTATTACAGAGCAATCGGCACATGTGACTCTCAGACTTGCACACACGAATCTGATAATTTTCTCTACTCGCGCTTCGCTAAAGTCTACCCTAGCAACGGTTGCCAAGGCGCGCGTCAGTCCACACTTTACTTGAAAAGAGAGGAAAGGGACGAAATCCCCACATACTCCCTCCCTAGTGATAATGATAGATTACAAAATTTATAAATCCTATTAACGCAAAAAGAAAAATTTACAATTTTTAGCTGAGAAAAAAAACTACTTTTTTACGAAAAAAGATAAAATAATACAGAATTAAATAACAAAAAGAAAGAAAACGAAGTGTTACATTTTAATGATATAAAGCTAGTTAATTCCGTGATTAGTGGGACCAACAAAACATCGCAATAATTGCCTTTCAAAAATAACTAATTGTTAGATCTTTCCTAAATACAACTATTATACGAAGCAAGTATTATACAAACTAAAAAAATTAGAAATACGATTTTATCTATTTACATTTAAATTATATCATTCACATTATGATAATTCTGATCCGATTTTTCTTTTCACATCAATCTCATACACGCGGTCTGAAATGCGATTAATAACTCGATGTGGACCAGAATAAGGAGGTTCAAGAGATTTTTTTAAATGACCAACTCGCAAGAAAACGTGAGAGCAGGAATGCAAATCTTTAAATACAAATGCTCTATCCTTATGGCGTTGATCGACAGGAATTGATTTCACTTCCCTCATCAATTCGCGGTATTCCTCCAGAAAGATCTGAGGATTGGGCTCGAAATCATCATTGGCAACAAACTCGCCAGGAATTTTAACTGTGGTGCCATATAAAAATTCGGCTGGAGATGAACCACAATCAAGAACATTGGACCTTAAACCGAGAAGAATAGTTGGAAGGATACGCGTCCATTCGCGAGTGGCGTGACACATTAAAGCTGCTTTAAGTGTCCTGTGCCACCTCTCAACCATTCTATTAGAGGCAGGATGGTAAGCAGTGGTACGAAGTCGATTACAGCCTAAGAAATTAAGGAACGCTTGGAAAAGTTGTGACTCGAACTGACTGCCTTAGTCACTGGTAATGGTCTCTGGAGAACCGAAACGTGACATCCAATTGTCCATAAATGCTCGAACAATGGTACTTGCTTCAATGTCGCGTAAAGGAATCGCTTCCGGCCATCTTGAAAAACGATCGATTATGTTTAAAAGGTATCTAAATCCAGAATCGGTCGGAAGTGGGCCAACAATATCGATATGGACATGTGCAAAACGCGATTCCGTCGCGACGAATTGTGAAGGCTGTAATTTAACGTGTCTCGAGATTTTTGATAGTTGACATTCCAAGCAGGCTTTACACAATCTGGAAATGTGTTTATGCATATTGGGCCAAATATATCTTTTTCGAATTACACGATCGGTAACCTTCGGACCAGGGTGAGCCTGATTGTGAAACAAATGGAATATGCGCTCGCGCAATGTTGTCGGAATAAATGGGCGTAAAACCTCGCCTAAAATGTCACAATAAATAAAACTCTGCTCTTGACCAAACATGATTTCTTTTAGGTTCAACGATGTGTCCGGGTTCTCGAGCAATGACTTCAATTCCAAACATTGATTTTGAGCTTCCGCTAACTCAGGCAGGGTGATCTCGGATGGAAAAAGTATGGCGTCAACCCGAGAAAGCGCATCGGCTACGAGAAAGCGCATCGGCTACGGCGTTCTCAATTCCTGGAATATGCTCGATGATAGTTGTAAACTGTGACACGAATGACAATTGTCGCTGCTGACGCGGTGAGGCCTTATCTGATTGTTGGATAAAAGTATAAACGAGAGGCTTATGGTCACTGACAATTTTAAATTGACAACCATCCACAAAATAGCGGAAATACTTTATGGCTTCAAAAATAGCCGTAAGCTCTCGGTCATACGCGCTATAATTGACCTGAGACGAAATGAGCTTTCGCGAAAAAAACATAAATGGCTTCCATTCGTCACAGATTCTTTGCTCGAAAGCCGCGCCAATTCCGGTGTCAGACGCATCAGTGATAACGCGTGTCTCAGCCTCGGCAGAAGGATGAAAAAGCAATGCAGCATCGGCGATTGCGTGTTTAATCTGCTCGAAAGCTTCCTCAGCAACCAAATCCCATTGTATAACGCGTTTATCATTTTTTCGTGAATCGCGAAGAAATTTATTAAGTGGAGCTTCGAACTGGGCAACGTGCTTTTAATTCAAGCGATAAAAATTTGTAAGACCTAACAATCGGCGTAAACCAACGATAGTTTCAGGTCGTGGAAAATCGACTATGACCCTAACCTTTTCAGAAGCTGGCTTAACACCGTGTTCATTAACTAAATGGCCAAGGAACTCGAGCTCTTGTCTTCCAAAAAGGCATTCATCCAAATTAAGGCGTAACCCGAATATTTTAAGACGTTCAAAAACCAAACGCAGATGAATTTCATGCTCAATCAAACTGTTAGATGCTATGAGAATATCATCTACGTAGGCGAAGACGAAGGCTAAATCTCCAAGCGCTTGTGTATATCGCTGGAAGGTTTGTCCAGCATTTCGCAGGCCAACGTCATAACCGGAAATTCGTAAAGACCAAAAGGGGTGATAACGGCGGTCTTCTGGATATCCTCTGGTGCAACCAGAATCTGATAATAAGTCTGAAAGAGGTCTAATTTTGTAAAAACTTTTTTACCGACCAAATTTGAGGAAAATTCATGTAGGTGTGGTACTGGATAACGATCGGGAATAATAACACTGTTTAATGCACGATAGTCGCCGCAAACCCTTGAACCACCATCCTTTTTTTCAACGACATGAATAGGCAAAGCCCAAGGACTGCTAGAAGGTCTACATGTACCATTGTCCAACATAGTCTTAAAATGAGCTTTTACGGCAAGAAGCTTTTTCGGTGCAAGACGACGCGGTTTAACAGCAACAGGAGGACTCTGAGTAAGTATATGGTGGTTAATTCCGTTTGCAATTTTTGTTGAACCCTGAGGCAATCTAAATATTTCCGGAAACTCAGACAAGATGTCTGAAAAAGGTTTGGAATTTTTAACTAGACTAACTTTTTGAAATGCAACTCCCTTAATTGTCCAGCCGGCAGAAATGTTTGTTAATGGGTCTAAAAGTCTGCTTCTACACAAGTCGACGAGTAATCCATAGTGCGCAAGCAAGTCTGCTCCTAAAATAGGATATGAAATTGCCGCAACACAAAAATCCCAAGATAGAACACGCCTTAGGCCGAGATTCAAAGATAAGCGTTTAGTTCCATAAGTAGGAATGCGAGTGTCATCAGCTGCGAATAAGGTAAGGTCAGATGACTGAGAACCCGTCGCGAACGATGCAGGAAGCAAGAAAACGTCTGATCCTGTGTCAATCAAGAAAGCTAATCCTGATTTGCGATCTCTAATATGGAGGCGTTTTGATATTTCAGATCCGATGGCTTCAACACGAGAAACATCAGCGGATCTTTTCTGATTAGAATCAGCCTCAATCCAAGAACAAGAAGTTGTACACCTTGTTGCCAATTTGGCGTATTTTCTGTGATACCAACATAGGCCAGAGTATTTTCGTTTATTTGAACTGTCAAGTGAACGACTACGAGATTGACGAAACTGAACGCTTCATTCAGAACGCTTTTGAAAGGCGGAACGATTATTACCTCGTGGCTCATCAACTTTTTCCTTTAATTCGGCAAGTTCCGCAGTAACAAGATCTAGTTTTGCTTCAAAAAGAACGTTATTTGAGCCCGTAGGAGAAACAGCTGCAACCGAGCTACCAAAAGACATAGTTGCGTCGGCAATTTTATCAGCTGCTTTGGCAAGACTGTCCAATTTTTCAGTTTTGAGAGAAGCTAAAATAGCTCGATGTTGAGCTGGAAGCTGATCAAGAAAGATAGTTCTAAGGACTTCATCAGAACATTTGCCATTACTCAAGCTACGAATACGCGCGAGAATATGAGATGGTTTCCCGGATCTAACAACTTCGCCTTTAAGCAATTGACGAAGTTGGGATTCAGACGAAGTTGAATACGTTGATATAAGCCTTGTTTTGACACGCTGATAAATTACATTTGGGACTACATTCAATGACAGTAGATCAGCTATACATAAAGCTGTATCAGAATCCAGTTCGGCAATGACAATATCGGCCATGGATTTCTCAGCACGAATATTATTACTCCGAAACAATGCTTCAATTACTTTAAACCAAATTACAGGATTGTTTTGATAAAATTTGGGGATCCTAGGACGTTGTCGAACCGCGTCAAGATGAGCCGAGCCAAAGTCTTGATGTGATCCCTGACCATTCGAATTCGCGGAATCATTAGGTGGTCCAGCCCCCTCGCTCGTATTAGATGTATTTACATTCGCCGCCAAAGCCTCAGCGAGCTGCTGCAATAACGTTCGAACCTTTTCCTCAAGCTCTTCCATGGTAATTTAAACCAAAACGGAAAACAATAGAGAAACGAGAATTAAGAAAATAAAAAAAAACGATCTTCAAGGTTGAAATGCCGAGAAATCACCAAAGGAGAGGATAATAAAACTATAATTTTTAATTTCAATCAAATTCACTGAAAGAACAAAATAAAAAAAAGCCCGACTTATTCAGTCCAATCGTTTAAAGCAAAGCAATAAATTGCATAAAAGAAAAAAGAAATAAAAAGAGAACAATTAAAATCGCGAAAACACAAGTTGAATAGATAAATAGACGATAGATACGTCCCTGAAGCGGCACCAACGATAATCCAATGTACACTAGAACCTGGATCCGTGAGGCCTGGATCCGTGAGCGTCTGTTTATAAAAGTTCGTCGATCAAGTTCGCGCAGGGTAAGGGGGAAGCTCTCGAGTAGCCGCCGAACTATTCATACTGTAGGTGTAGGGAGGGGGTCCCGGTACCTATTGTGCTAATTCTCTCGATCCGTGAGTAAGCACCCCCAAGCTTGCTCACGGATCCAGGTTCTAGTGTAACTGCAACAGATAAGAAAAAAGAACAAAATTCTTTAAAGCAAAATATTGATATACAAAAATAAATAGACAATAAACAATACATAAAACTCCTATCGAAGAAAAAAAAGATCTACAGTTGACGACTCTATACAATAAAAAGAAAATCTTCAGATCAAATTTAAAAAGATTTGAAAAACATAAAGTAATGTCGAGGAATGTTTTGAAAAAGAATGATCTACGCAAAACGCGTGGAAAAAACACAACACTCAATCGCTCTAAAGAATATGACGCCTAATTGAAAAAATTATAAAATGTGCTGAATACACTATTATTAGTAAATACAAAACGTCGCACGCACTTAACGAAAGAAACCATAGTATTTTTCCCGTCTCTATTCTGACTGAATAACCCGGAGTTGCACTGGGAGACCCAAAACTCCTTTATAAAATTGCACTTAGGCCTTTTCCAATAGATCACAATATCTTAATCCCTATACCTCTTCGTAATGCAAAGTGATAAGTACCGTACTGCAAAAAAGGGTATCTTTCGTGTACCACGAATCCGAATTAACCCTTGACACCGAGTTGTATATTGCGCTCGTGGCTACATTACATGCTTTTAGACATGTAATGAACAAATGAATTAAAAACCTTTGAGGCAAATTGATATTAATTGCATAAGGAGGCAATAATAAAAGCTAGTTTCCTGAAATCGTATAAACTTGGAAAATTTATTTTATGTATTTCAATACATGTAATTAAAACCATTTAAGTATTAACAAAAAATATAAAAATACACTTATGTACTCATTTGATTAGTGAACAAAAAGAAAATTCAATAAAGGACTTTGAGTATTTTTAAATATTTTTAAGTAATCTGGAGTATTTTAAAGTAGCTTTAAGTATTTTCAAATATTTCAAAAAAAATTTAAGTAGTTTTAAATATTTTAAAGTATTTCGAAGTATTTGGAAGTAGTCTGAAGTATTTTAAAGTAGTTTTAAGTATTTTTTAATATTTTAAAAATATATTTTAAGTATTTTTTAATATTTTGGAGTATTATTATTACAATATTTTGAAGTATTTAAAGTATGTTTAAATATTTTGAAGTATTTTAAACTATTTTAAAGTATTTTGAAAATATTTTTAAGTATTATGAAGTATTCTGAAGTAGTTTGTAGTATTTTGAAAAACTAGTAGTTTTGAAGATGTAGTAGTATTTTTAAATATTTCAAAGACTTTTTAAGTATTATTGAATATTTTGGTGTAGTTTGAAGAATTTTCAAGTATGTCCAGATGTATGTGTGTGTGTTTTTGGTTTTTTGTGGACTCGCTTTCTTGAGAACGCTTTGACCGATTTTAATGAATTTTGGCACAGTTATTACACTCATAAAAATTAAGAAACAGACACAAGGAATTTTAGAAATAATCAATCAAAAAATTTTGAGATCGTTTTTTCTTAAAAAAATACTGTTTTTTAAAGAAAATTTTTCCCCTAATATAAAAGTAAATTCATCAATGACGAAATCATAGTCTTTGTATTGAGACAAATCGATGTACCTACATAAAGTCTATATTTCACCAAGAATTGATAGAGTAAATGACAATTTTGTCTTATTCTTGACATTGAAAATTCGATTTTTAACATAACTCTTAAAATTTTAATTTCTTAACTATAGTTCCTTTTGGAAAAATTCTCTACATTAAAAAACTAATCAATTGATCTATATAAAGTATATATTTTACCAAGAATTAGTAGATTTAATAACCATTTTTGAACATTTTTGACATTTGAAGTTGAATTTTCTTAAATAACTTTTAAAATTGTCATTTTTTAGCAATAGTTCCTTTGGAAAAAATCTTCTGCATTAAAAAATGAATCGATTTAGCTATGTAAAGTATATATTTTACAAAAAAATGATAGAGTTAATAACAATTTAATCTATGAGGAAGCAAAATGTTCATAAATGAACATAATTTTTCACTAGTTTTTTTATTATTTTGATGTTCTTTTTCTGTAAAACAAGGTATACAATTTTAATAAATTTTAATAAACACCATAAAGTAAAAAAATTAAATAGAAAAATTAATTTCCATAATAGAAATGAATGGAATAATGAAAACGTATTCGTCCATGACGAATAATGAAATTCCATAAGAATTCCAGGTTTTACATCTTTTCAACGGTTGTATAAACTCTGTTAAGGGTTTGGGTGAGGGATTTAATATAATTAAACGATTAAACGAACTTACCTAAGTGAAGTTCAATCTTAATTATACGATAGCCTCATTCTAGGGATTGCAGTGTAGTATCATCTCTATCCGCATGCGTCGCCACAATTTAGATACAAAAGAAAAAGGCGAATCACCTCGCTGTCGATCATCACCATCTTGTTCATTCTTTTAGAGTGTTTTTAGAAAAATTGACGTAATATTAACGGTGGATAAATTGAGGACTGGAAGGGTGGGTGTGTAATCCCTTTGAACGAGGCTGTCGTATAATTACGATTGAACTTCACTTAGATAAGTTCGTTTAATCATTTAATTATACTTCCCGCCTCGTTCTCGGGATTACAGTGTAGATGTTTAGAGGTGACAATTTTTCTCAAATTAATTTTTATTTATCAAAATTACATGTATGTAGATCCTTTATGGATTCATTACCGCTTCAAAAAAAGTTTCTGAATCAAGTACTGGTCTGTTATAGAATTGCGCAAAAACAACAGATTTTTCTGACCAGCCTACAGTGTTTTTAATAACTCTTAAATCTATAGTTCTTTTTTATAAGCTTTGAATGATGAGGTATGTCGTGTACTGTGCGCTGTAAAGCTTTTATCGACACCACATGTACCTATGATCTCTTTGATCCATCTGCTTAAAGTTTGACTCCCTACTGCTCGATGAGACTTTTTTAAACCAATAAATAAGGTTTTTTCATCACCTCGTAAAGATTTGGTTCTTTTAAGGTATTCCTTTAACGTTAACGCTGCGTAAAGCTCTGGCTTTTTGTCAAAAGTTGGTAGAACCAGATAAGGTTTACATGCGCCAAGGCGAGAGGTTTTAATAAGAGCTTGAACCTTTATTTCTGCCCCTGCTGACGAAAAAACGATTGAATCTAGCGAAATTAACGAAAGTGTTTGGAGTTAATGTCCTGTTCCTAAGCCTAAAAGTATAACAAGCTTATATGAAAGTTTTGTGAAGTTTAGATCATTGAGCGGAAACCAATTTTCAATTTCGTCTAATATAAGAGATACGTCCCAGGTTTTATCATATCTTGGTATACTTGGTTTTAACTTAAAAACTCCTTTAGAAAAACGTTCCATCACATTATCTGTAATCTTTTTGCAAATCATATAATATTATAATAATAATAATAATAATAATAATAATAAATAATAATAAAAAACCAGGGAAAGAATCTGTGCCAACCGATGCGATCGATTCCTGCAAGGAGAAATGAGAAGGTTTAACTGCGGTTTAAATATTATGGGCTCACTAATTAACAAAAAGCGATACATCGGAAACCACGACTATGAGGTCTAAAGAGAAACAACAACAATTCCCTGCGCTTTATCTACTTTTAACTTTTTCAATGTTCTCAAAATCATCGAGAAAGGCGGAAAAGCGTAAAAGAATTTTTCTGACCAAAAAATGGTAAGGGCATCAATTGCCAGTGCAAATTGCGAATATTCCCACGAGCAAAAAATTTTGCATTTAGCGTTGAGGTCTGAAGCGAAAAGGTCAATATCGGGTTCGGAAAAGGAAAAGGTGTTAAAAATCTTATTATAGGCGAAATTGGCTAACTCCCATTTTGTGTCTAAATTTTTTAGTCTGGATTGTTTATCTGCATCGATGTTATCTTTGGAAGAAATATAAGAAGCGAATATCCAAATATTTTTATCTTCGCACCAATCCCAGATCTTTTTTGTTAGCGCGTTAAGGGGGGGGGTAGTGTTTATACAGGCCAAAAAAGGCACATTTTTGTGAATTTTATTTTAGGACTGAGTAAAAATCTATTTATTTAATCAATTATTATATTAAAGTACATTAATCGAAGATTAGTAAATTAAATTTTTATTAAAAAATTTCGAAAAATGTGGCCATGGTAGCACTTTATCTCGAGCGCCTAAAAAAAAAGTTGTTATGCGGTGCCCACCATAGCTGGATGCTGGATTATATGGAATCAAAAATCAAACATTTTTTCGTTAAATGAATGTTTCCCCCTGTCGACAGGTAGCCCTGTCGAGTGTTTTTTAAAATTTCCTTTTTTTTAATTTTTGGTAACACTTTGAAGTGAAAAACACCATTTTCACCCAAAATATCGACTAATTTGTTATTGTAAAATGAAAATTATTAACAAATTTGGAAAAAACTCGACAGCGTTACCTGGTAAATAATGTAGAGAAATAATGTTCCAAATTTCAAAAGGATCGGTGCAGTAGTTTTTGAGTTATGATGGGCACCGACTTTGAACACATGAGTTTTGGGAAACCGCCAGACTGTCCAGCGTCCTACGGTTAGACAGAAAGTACTCAAACGAGGGCGTACGAAATTCCCTTATAAAAGTACTTTGAATTCGTATAAATACAAAGTATAATAGGTCATTTAAAAGGTCTGGACAC
>WNHD01021184.1:0-12371 GCA_011057455.1 Ganaspis sp. Gsp50
TTTATGCCAATAAATGAAACGCCATAATGTAATATTGAAAATAGTAAATTTTAAAAAAATTACGTTATATCCTTGTTTCCTATTGAGTGTTTGTAAAAAAAATAGTATAATAGGAGATTTTACAACCAAAAGTTTCTCCGTGTGTACAAAACTTTTTGTACTTTATGCAATACATTTTCAGTGTATAATATGTATTTTTTATTAATTATATGTATTATAATAAATATTAAAAATGTCTCATTTAAATGTGAGAAGCCAGAAAGCGCGCGACTGTCGAGGCGACTGTATGTTCCTGTACGGTGTGACGCGGCGCAGCTCAGTAAATTGTTATGCACGGCGCACAACAAAAACTACTGTCATTTTCTCAAAATTAAAGATTACCAAAATTTCTTTACGGGAATCTTTTCCTGAGAGTATGTGGATTTATAATATCGCAATGAAAATTAATTTCACGATTTGGAACAACAAAATAATTTAATTTTTTTATTAAAAAATATAAAATTTTACATGAAATTTTGTTTTTATTATAAACAATATATGGCACTTAAAACTACACACATTTCTACGTATAATCCGATAATCAATAAATTTTTTTAGTGCAAGGTCTGACTATTACAAATTTTTTTAAAATATGGTGCACAAAACCTTATTTGTTTATAACTTTTTTAAATTTTGAAATTTTTAAAAACCCTTTTAGGGCATAATTTGTAATGGTCAATACTACTTGAAAATGTATTTAGCTTGGGTTTTCATAAATGTTAGTAAATTAGGGGTCCAGTTCATATATTCTTATCCATGATCAAAAAGTAAGATTTTTCAAGAAACGATATCATCAAACAAAGATCATGGAAGAAAAATAAAAAAACGTTTTTGATGCATTCGTTTATTTCGGACGAATATGAACATAATTTAAAATTATAAAGAATATTCTTACCTATATTTCGTAAGTCTAAATATAATAATTGTGTCAAGAATGCCAGAAGAAAAATTTGAAGATTACATCTTTATAAACAAATTGTGTTTCTCTCTTCTTGGATTGTGGCCATTGGCAGAAGAAACGCCATCTTGGCGTAATTTTTTCCATAAATTTCACTCAAAAAGTATTTTACTTTTATTCTGGACATTGCTAATACCACCTATGCTGTTGGATTTGTTTGTAGTTTGGGGAGACATTAATGCCATGGTTCAGAATATTTGCTTCACAATTCATGGTGTCTTTATAGCATTTAAATTTCTTCATGTAACTTTAAACATAAACACTTTCAAGGTTCGTTTTTTTTAAAATAAATATATAATACAAATCTGTATAAAAAAGGTACATTTCTTTAATAGTTTTCTATAAGTTGTTCGGAAATACAGTAAGGCAGATTTATAACCAGACAGTAGAAAAAGCAAGCATAGTGAAACCAACGTAACAAGAAAGATTTAAATCCAGAGAGTAGAAAAAGCTAGTATAGTCAGAGCAAAGCAGGAAGAAAAATTTAAAACGAGACAGTAGAAAAAACAAACAGTCAAACTAAAGGAGTAAAAAATATTCAAACCCAGAGAGTAGAAAAAGCGAAAGAAAGATTTAAAGCGATGCAGTAGAAAAAACAAATATAGTCAGACTAAAGGAGTAAAAAATATTAAATCCCAGAAAGTAGAAGAAGAAAATACAGTCAGACAAATGTAGTACTAAATACAGACAGTAGAAAAAGAAAGTATAGTCAGACCAACGCAGTAAGAAAGATTAAAAACTAGTTAGTAGAAAAAGCTGTCATAGTCAGACCAACGCAGCAAGGAAAATTTATAATAAATCAGTAGATAAAGCAAAAATTTTCAGACCAAATGAACATTAGCTTGCTTCTTCTACTGACTTATTTTCAATTTTGTTTTCTTTGTTGGTCTGACCTTGTTTACCTTTTCTACTGACTGGTTTTAAATCTTTGTTATTGTGTAGGTCTGACTTTATTTACCTTTTCTACTGCCTGGTTAAAAACTCTCTTATTGCGTTGGGCTGATTATGTTTGCTTTTTCTACTGACTGTTTTTAAATCAACTGCGTTGGTCTGACTATATTTGCTTTTTCTACTGTCTGGTTTTAAATCTTTTTTACTGCGTTTGTCTGACTATGCTTGCTTTTTCTACTGTCTGGCCTGAAATCTTCCTTACTGTATACACAGTTATTTTTTTAAAACTCTAAGTTATATAAAATTAATTTTGTGAATCATTACATCCAGGAGTGCAAAAAAGTTTTGTAAAATCCAATAAGCTTATTTTTGTTCTGTTCCTCTATATGAAGGAGCAAAATTATGAATCCTTTCTTATCCTATTAATTATTTTCTAAAAATGTGCGATTTTTTTTTGTTAAAAAAATTGTGTTCTGATTGTGTAAAATAGTTAAAATTAAATAGAATATGGGTTTAAATATTAAAAAAATATTGATCTGTAATATTATTATTTAACAATATTAAAATTAGCACCATTGCAGGAAATACTGACAGCAATGAAACGTAATTTTGAAAATTCTTCAGCAGCTTCAACATCCGAGGCTCAGAAAATGATTCTTTTTGAACATGCAAATTTTGCACGTACTATCACAAAATGCTTTTTTCTGTGTGTTTATTGTTTTCAAAGTTTATTATATCTACTACCTTTTATTTACGGAATAGACAGCGATCCTGCGAGATATAGAAGATATCCTTACGAATCTTGGTATTATTACGATCAGATTTCCAATTTTGCGTATTTCATTTGCTATTCGATTCAGGTTCGTAAAAAATGGCTATATTTCTTATATGTATAAATATATGCAAAATGTACTTTAAGAACTAAAATAACTATTCGCTTTTGTTTTGCAATTTTGTGCAAATTTTAAAGAAATTTTCTTTGGACATTTTCCCTTTTTTTCAAAATACTTTTTATCGTTCACCAATCTCTAAATCTCAATTGGTAAATTCATAATTTTCTACTAATTCAATAGCGAACTGTCGTTCATCGTTTGAAATAGTAAAGAACTGCTAATTTAAAGTAAAAAATACTAATAATTTAAAGTAAAAAAAACTACTAATTTTCAATAAAAAAAAACAAGTAATTTTTAGTAGTGAACTACTAATTTTACTCTCTAAATTTAAATTAGTGAAAACTCGTCCACAAATTTGAATTAGTGAGCATTTTTACTATATCGTCTAGTAAACTTTCACTAAAACTTTAGTAGAAACTACTAAATCAAATAATGAAGTTTTACTAAAAATTAGTAAAAATGCTTACTAATTTAAATTCGTGAATGCCTTTTCACTAATTAAAATTTTAAAGAGTGCGGAATTTTACGTTCAATCTTATAGAAACAATCAACATAGAATTTAACATTATCATTATATTTATTTTTCTATACACTACCGGCCAAAATTGAGAGACCACTTGCAAATCTCGTATTAAAAACATGTCCGCTTTTAGACAGTGATAAATTTGTTAAATATTAGCGTATGTAAATTTTAAACATATCGTTGGAAAGCTTACAAAATTTGCTGTTAAACGACTCTAATTTGAAGTTTTTTCAACCAACAAAAACTAAGATACAATGCGATAAAGATAAACGTGTTTTAATACGATTAGCGCACGTGCGGCGAGTCAAGCGAACAGTGGGATTTAAGCTTTAAATTACTTTCGAACACGATTGTAATAATTAATTCATAACTTTTGAACCTGTGAAGATATTTAAATTGTCTACAGGTTATTTTAAAGCTTAGAATGTAAGCTCTTACGTATGTGAATTTCAATTTTTTCCTATAACTTCTCTAGAAAATGCAGCCTACCAAAGTTGAACAATGAAAATTCACTAAAAACAAAAAATTCACATATCTTTATCACGTCGTATCTTTAGTATTTTTTATCAAAGAAAGATTATTCTATGGTCCCCGTGTGGAAAACAGTCATGGCGCTATAACGTCACTGCATAGTTTTTCTAGATACTAGACTGGCACGACATAGAGTATCTGTATAGTAACTATCTAGAAATGTAATGAAGTGATCGACTAGTTACTGTCTAGTTTAGCTACACAGTAAGGATCTCGCGAATCTAGATGTTTCCAGTAGATCTAGATATTACAATGAAAAACAAACAGCATTGTTTCAAGAAAACTTTATTTGGCCCAAATTAATCGTGGAATTGAATACGAACAAGTCAATTATGGAGTTGATTCAAGAAAATAATATATATGTTCTTGGTATGATATGATTTAAAGAATTCCATATTTTAATGATCCAAGACAATAATTGAACAACTTGCAAGAAATGTAAAAATTTAAAAAAATCTATTTCCTTTGTCGAACATTTTTGTCTCTTAATTAATTTTTGTATTTTTATTAATTACTTTAATTACTTTAATTATTTATAATTAATTTACATTGTACATTTACTTATGAATTAATGATTTATTATACCTAACGCAATACACTATAAATTAAAATATCGCATCGACGCTGGGATCGAACCCGGGACGCACGCAACGAGAGTCGACCACGCTACCCACGAGACTATGCTTACTTGACGTACTAAAAAAAATCTCATATATGGGTGTTTCTCCGCGTAGCGCAGAATTTAATGTCCCTTGTGTTTTTTAAGAAACCAGTTGCATATATTGCAATTAATCCAATCGGAAAAACTAATTTTTATGTTTACAAACAAAAGTTAATACCTAGTCGTTTTTATTTAAAAGTTTAAAATTTAGTTTTGGAAATTGTTTCAAGGTGCCAAAACGTCATTGTAACTGTAATATTAGTTTAGTGAAAATAAATGAAGTGAATATAATAAATGAAGTGAATATGAAAAAGAATGAAAATTGATAACAAAATTTTTAAAAAATCAGTTTTTCTTGTGTCGTCATGATAAGGGTTTGTTTCTCCATTGAATAACGTAAATCATTCCAAGTGATTATTGGAGCACCAATAAAGTGAAACAAAACAAATTCTTTTAAGGGTTCAATTTCAGTTAAGCAATAATTACATAAATTTCCATAAACTACCAATAAATTTTCATAAATTACCACATAAATTTCCATAAATTTCCGAATTCTATTTTTTATTTTTAATTGTATTTCATAACCTATTCTCAATTGTATTATAAATTTACATAAATTACTACATGCATTTCCATAAATTTCCGATTTTTAAAAAATTTTAATTGTATTTGATAACTTACTGTGTTATAATTATAGCTTAAATCTCCATAAATCACTACTTCTTATTGTTTTATCGGACATTTAATTATTATTCTATCTGAAATTATTATTTTTTGAAAAATTAAAATTTTCAAAAATCATTGTTTTTTGGAAAAATTGTTATGTAGAAATTAATAGAAAGTTATATGCACTTCTAATAAACACTAAGGTACAACTTGGCAGCATTTTTTAATAATTTGTTTAAACAATAATTATTAAACAATTATAATTTGCATAAAAGAATATATACAGATAATTATTACTTTATTATTTTTGTTTGTAAACATTAAATGTTGACTTTATTTTACCATGGCTGAATAATAAAGCAGCTTAGTACAGTCAGATATATAAAAGTTGTTTATTAAAAAAACATAAGCACCCACATATAAATTACATAAACTAGTATTTGTTAATTCTACATAAGCTATAACTTTTCTAGACAGAATTATTACAGTTTAACTAGAGAGAGGGAAGAAAATAATTTCACTGTATAGATTCAAGACAGTATCTGTACAGTTTTACGTTTCTAGTTAAACGTTACTTAAACTCTATCGTCACTATATCGTAAATAGTTTTCCATGACTATTTTCCACATAGGTCATTTTTTAGCAAATTTTATAAGCTTTTCAACGATATGTTTAAAATTTACATACACTAATTTTTAACTGATTTATCACTGTCTAAAAGCTGACATATTTTTAATGCTAGTTTTGCAAGTGGTCTCTCAATTTTGGCTGGTAGTGTACTTAGTTCAATTTTTACCAGTTTCATTTATTTTATAGTCTCATTAGTTACTTAATAACTATGTACCAATTGAAGTATGTATCTATTAGTTGATATTTAATATAAAAATTAGTTTTCTACTAAAAATTAGCAGTTATTCACTAAAAATTAGTAAATCTTTATTATTTCAATCAGAAAAAGACTTCGCTATTGAATTAGTAGAAAATTACTAATTCAGAATTAGAGAGCATTTCATAGTTTTGATTTACTCAAGAGCTAAAGATGTGAAAATATTTGCCTACTTTTGTGGCATACTTCAAAATGAAACTAATTTTAAAAAATCAAAATTTAATTCTTTATTACGTAGGTATTCGTGGGATTCCTTTTTGGACAACATTTTGTATTAGGCATGGATTCTTTCATTTTCACAGCTATTTGGCACTCCTGTGCCCAATTAAGCATTCTTCAAAACAAACTTTTGAACATTGGTGATGAATCGAAGTTTTCAATACAGGAAATTGTTAAAAATCATAATGAACAGATTGAGTAAGTTTTTGTAAAAATGAATTCGTTCAAATTCACAAACAAACATCTTTTTCTATATCTGCCAATTACATAAAAAACAATAATATTTGTATATTTTGAAAAGCGTTGTTCATCTTTTAAAACAATTATTCAGTAAAATATGTCTGTACCAAATCCTTACGAGTGGCTTTGTTATCTGCTGTTCCGGATTTCAAATAATCATGGTAATTTTTAATCATAGGTATATATCATATATTTAAATATATTTTTGTATGTGAATAAAAAGAAAATAAATACGTATTTATCATTACATTGGCAGAACCTAAATAGTGAAAATTCGAGTTTTGGGACTAGCGTTTTTTATTTTTTTTTCTTCGTTGCGAATTTATTTCAAATTCTTCTATATTGTTGGCCAGGCAACGAGTTAATGGAAAAGGTAATAAATTCATTAAGATTTAGTTTTTATTTTAAACAACTACATTTTTAATTAACGATTATGGTATTATGATTATATGATTTATGAAAATACTATATCTACATATTTACAATAATAAATTTTAATTATTAATTATCCTAAAAATAAATTATTAATGAAATAAAGAGTTATTACATGAATTAAATAAAGAGCATTGGAGTTGGAAACGCTGCCTATCAATCTTTACGAATAAATTTGCCTCGAAGTACGTCAAAAGAAGTTGTATTGATGATTTTAAGGGCTCAAAAACCTCTCATTTTGTCTGCAGGAGGAATATATGAAATGACATTTGAGAATTTTACAGCAGTGAGTACATATTATTTATGTCTTTTTTATGAAGGCATTTTTTATGTAGGTATATTTTTTATTTGGGTATTTTTATGTAGGCATTTCTTATATGCGTACACTGAAAAAAAATAGCATTGAATCAAGTAAACTTTATTTGGTTCAAGTATATCGTGGAATTGAATAGGGACGAGTCAATTATGGTATTGATTCAAGAAAATCATTTTCTTGGTATGATATGATTGAGAGAATTCCATATTTTCTTCACCCAAGTCAATATGGGATTGAACCAAGTAATTGAATAACTTGCAAGAATTGTAAAAAGTATTAAGCCGAGATAAATATTTTCTTAAACTGAGAACATATTTTCTTGATTTGAGAGAATACAGGATATCCAATCAAGAAATATATTTTCTTGATCTACGAAAATATTTTCTTGATTTTCCACCTACCCCCCCCCCCCCCCCCTCTTCAATTTCCTCTCTCGAACATTTTTGTCTCTTAATTAATTTACATTTTTATATTTTATTAATTATTTTAATTATTTATAATTAATTTACATTCTACATATACTTATATAATTAATTATTTACTATATCTAATGCAATACACTATAAATTAAAATGTCTGACTGACGCTGGGATTGAACCCGGGACGCACGCAACGAATGACGACCTCGCTACCCACGATGCTATGCTTACTTGACGTTTCTAAAATAAAAACTCATATATGGGTGATTCTTCGCGTAATGCAGAATTTAATGTCCCTAGTGTTTTTAAGAAACCAGTTGCATACATTGCAATTAATTCAACGGATAAAAACTAATTTTTATGTTTAAAAACAAAAGCTAATAGTCCTTCTCAATTAGAAGTTTAAAATTTATATTTCAAAATTGTTTTAGGGTACCAAAATATCATAACTGTAGTATTAGATTAGTGAAAATAAATCAAGTAAACATGAAAAAGAATGAAAATTGATAATAAAATGTTCAAAAAATCAGTTTTTCTTGTGTATCATGATAATGCTTTTTTTCTCCCTTGATTGACGTATATCATTCCAGGTGATTGTTGGTGCTCCAATTAAGTGAAACAAAATAATTTGTCTTAAGGGTTTAAGTTCATTTAGGCAATAAAGTAAAATAAAATAAAAATAAAAGTTTTTTAGTTTATAAATGAATTTGATAATTTTCTGTTAATTACAGTATATATTTTCATAAATATCCGAAACGTTGGACAATCTTCGAATCTTAATTTTATAGGTACAATTGATTATTATACATAGTTTAATTCAAGAAAATAAATTCTTGAAATAATACTCGATTATTTCTCTTAAGAACATAATAGTCTTGACACAATACTTTTTGGGACTTTGGGAAAGTAAAATAATTTGGTTGAAATAATAACCATATATGCTTGTACCAAACCTCAACTTCTTATTTCAAGAAAAAGGCCCAATGCTAATAATGACTTGGGCCAAGAAATTAAATTATTTCAAACAAACAAATATCGTCTTGTCTCAAGTCAATCATCCCAAGTCAATCCAGTTAATTAATTCAATGATCTTTTTTTGTCATTGTATATTTTTTATTTAAGTATTTTTATGTAGATATTTTTTATGTGGGTATTTTTAATTTAGGTATTTTTTATATAACTATTTTTTATGCACGTATTTCTTATGTGTGATTATATTAATAATAATTATTAAAAATCAAGTGATATTTAACTTAACTTTTTTCAGATTGTTAAAATGAACATGTCACTTTTGTCACTCTTGAGGGCTATGGTTTCTAGTCAAGAAATTAATAATGTAAAGTAGTGATCTAGATAATAATAATGTATGTAATTAAATTTAAAACGAAAAATTACAGATGGAGATAATAGTTGATTTTACTAACTATCACTCTAAATTTCTTAGAGTGAGATTTCACTCTTCAAAAGTGAAAACTCATTTCGCTCAGGAGTGACGAATTTATTCGAATTGGAGTGATTTTTCACTCCACAAATTCTTGGAAATTTTGTTTGAAAATTCTTTGAAATTCATTGAAATTTCTTTTAAAAAGAAATTTTTCACTCTGAATGGAGTGGAAATTGAGAGTCACCTCAATTATAGAGTGATATTTCATTGCAAGAAATTTAGAGAGTAATTTTCTACACTTGAAAGTCATTAAGAAAAGGATAATAAAATTTTTAAAATAAAAACGTTGCCTTCATTTATATTAATTGAAGATTGTAATACTATCAAATCTCCTGATATGTTCACTGTAAAAAGAAACTTGTTTTTAGTCCCCTTTTGTCTGAAAACTACATTATCCCCAATTTCTACTGACCTTCAGCATCCAGAGATTAATTTCAAGACCGAAAACTGTTATTACTTAGATAAAAAATTTACTGGTTTTTATTTTTTTTTTTTGAGACGTGTAAACGGTTTAAGACTTTGTTTTTACATCATACTATTTTCCTTGTATTTTTTGATAGAGTTCTTTAAAAAAGAGCTTTAAAGAGCTTTTTATCAAAAAATTAAAAGTTTAAGCTCTTTTTTGAAAGAGCTCTTTATCAAGAAATACAAGAAAAATTGTATAATTTCCCTAACTAAAAAAATATAATATTCTTGTCTGACCATTACTGTCCTTTTCTACTTAGAATTGACAACTGGTGTTTCGCTTTTTGATATAACAAATTTTACAAGATGATTATGTTTCTTTAAATAAAATAAATTATACGATTAATAATAAATACTGGTAATATGAAATTAATGAAGAAACCTTTTTCATAAGCTTGCTTAACAATTGTGATATAAATAGCAAAAGTTGCAAATAGTAAAATATTTTTAAGAACCGTTAGGGTAAATAGTACAATGGTACCCTATTTAAATATTTTAATTGTTTTTAATGCACTGAAATATTTTCTACATACTTCAAGCACTGGCTAGATACTAGAAATATTGTAAATGTCTTGAACGCATGTCTGAAACACGCAATGAAATTTAAAATAATTTATGAGGCAATAGCGACAAGCAAGAGAAGTAATTGTAAACGACAATTTGCTACAAACTAAGAATTTCTATCTTTAGATTGACAGGGAAACGTTTCGTTTGATTAATTAATTGATAAAACCAGAAATCGTTAACATTGTAGTTGAACCGATTTTCTCTATTTCGAGCTGTCAATCACATTTTCATAATTAATAATCCTCGTTGACCAAGGCTTTTTGTTTGTGAAAATTCACTATATATCTCTTAAAAGATACTTTGTGTTTAATTCAAATAATGCATGTGAAATATACTTTGTGCTCTATAAGTTTCAATTTTCTAATTAATTTCATATATTGCTGATTAGCAAAATATTTTTAAAAAAGTAATTTAGACAAAATTACTGAAAACTACATATTTATTAATAAAATATAGAAAATAGAATAAAAAAAACCCATTTTTATATTACATAGATTATTTGCAACAAACGGCAAAAAGGAATCAAAAGGATCGAATTTTCCAATTCGTTCGAAAGAGCACTTTCGCACTTTTCTAAACAATTTTGTATACTTTTCTCATAACAAAATTATTTATTTATTTATGTATTAAGATCGATCATTTACATTTTTCCATTTATTACTTAAAAAACTTGAAAAATTTCACGAATTTAAATCTAGTTGTCAAGAATGTATGAAGAAAAATTTGAGGACTACATTTACATGAATAAACTTTCTTTATCACTTCTTGGTATGTGGCCAATGCATGAGAAAGCATCTTTATGGAGTAATTACTTTAATATGTTTCATAGCTTAAGTGTTGTAATTTTAACATGGCTACTTTTTGTTAATCCAATGATTATGGATTTGTACATGGTTTGGGGGAACCACAATGCCGTAGTTCCAAATTTGTGCTTTTCAGTTCACGCCATTTTTATAATAATAAAAATGATTCACCTGGTTTTAAATAAAAGCATTTTCAAGGTGAGACCAATTAGAAAAAGTTAAAAATGGATTTAAAAACTATTTTTATTGATAATTTGAGTTCATTTGTTTGATTCAAACAGAAGTTGTTTGATTCAAATGAAATTTATTTGATTGAAACAAAAGTTATTTGATTTAAATGAAATTTATTCGATTCAAGCAAATTCTTCAATTGACCACTCTCTAAATTTGAAATTTGAATTTGAATTATTAAGCATTTTTACCAGTTTATTCTAGTAAAATTTCACTATTTCATTTAATGGTAAAAAAATGTCTTCAAAATTTTCAGTATGTTACTAAAAATTAGTAAAAACGCTTATTATGCAATTCAAATTGGACGACTTTTCACTAATTCAAATTTAGAGTGCACTTTAATTTTGCATCAAATTTTCCACTAAAGAATTAGAGAAAAATCAGTTACTATTAAATACTGACAAATCTACTAATTTTCAATGAGAAAATATTAATTTTTAGTGAAAACTATTAATTTTTAGTGGAAAATAACTAATTTGAAAGTATACCCTATCTATATTAATTGAAAAAGTAGATGCTTAATTGATATATTACTTTATATACAATTAATAATATATTCTACTAAAAACTAGTAGTTTTCTACTAAAATTTAGTAGTTTTCTACGGAAAATTAACCGATTAAACAAACTTACCTGAAGTGAAATTCAATCGGAATTATATGAGTCGTCTCGTTCGAATAGAATAATATGTAGTACCATCTTTCTGTTATATCTGATCACACTTTTAAAGTAAATTCAAATTAAAAAAAGGCGCTATCTAACGCCCCCTATCGCTTCGGGTGGCGTCACGCCGCAACGAGTTATTATTTTAAAGCAAAGAAAATCGCAATTTTCAAGGGTTTGAATTTTTCGTAATTAAGTAACTAGCTAAATATACGCGCGCTAAAGCGCGCGAGAAACGGTATCTTGAAATTAAATATTTCAAAAATTTCAAAAATATTTTAAAATCAAATAATTTTAAATTTTATTGTGCTAAGATTTTAAACGTTCGTATTAATTGTTACTAATATATTATAGCTTATTACTATTTAGAAGAAATAACATATTACAAAAAAAAGACCGACTGAGTAGCTCAGTTGGAAAATGCCCAGGGCTTTGCAGTAGCGGATCGAGGGTTCGCGCCCGTTAGCCGTGGGTTTTTTCCGGCACGTGAGGTACTCAGAGCGGGAGATTTGACGTTGAGGACTT
>WNHD01021241.1:0-10237 GCA_011057455.1 Ganaspis sp. Gsp50
CTTTTTTAAAATCGAAAATTTCGATAAAGTCGACTTTCTGTGCTTCTTTTGGTTTCAATTTTTTTGAAAAATTTAAATTTCAACAAAAATCTTATAGCCGGTTTAAAAACCTACCAATTGACCTATTGTGGGACTTTTTAGGACCTATTGTTGTCGAGTTTTGAAATTTTTTAAAAATCGAAAATTTCGATAAAGTCGACTTTCTGTGCTTCTTTTGGTTTCAATTTTTTTTAAAAATTTAAATTTCAACAAAAATCTTATAGCCAGTTTAAAAATCTACCAATAGACCTATTGTAGGTCTTTTAGGACCTATTGTTGTAGAGTTTTGAAACTTTTAAAAAATCGAAAATTTTGATAAAAAAGACTATTTGTGCTTTTTATGGAACCAATTGTTTGGTAAAATTTAAAGCCTTATAAAACTCTTATAGTCGGTTTAGAAACCTACCAAATGACCCATTTTGGAACTTTCTAGGACCTACTGTTGCTAATTTTTCGAATTTTTAAAAAATTGAAAATTTCGATGAACTTATTCTTATGGGTAATTTTGGCATCAGAATTTTTTTAATGCCTAATACATAAAAAGAATTTTTCAAACCGTTCGAAAACCTATTAAAAGATTTATTACCGAACCCTCAACGACTTATTAATATTGAATGCTGGATTTCCAAAGAAATGTTTCTATTTTTAACAAACGAATTTCTGTTTTTCAAAATAATTTTTTTTATTTATTGTTATTTTTGTATGTTATGGTAGATCCCAAGACTGATGCTCCGAGCGTGGTATCCTTTTGATGCAAGGCATGGAATGAAACACGTGCTGATGCTCGTATTCCAATTTTACTTTTTGCTCATCACCATGACAGATGCTAACTCGTTAGATGTTCTCTTCTGTTCGTGGTTGTTGTTCGCTTGTGAACAACTTCAGCATCTTAAACAAATTATGAAGCCCTTGATGGAGCTCAGTGCCACTTTGGATACTGTTGTTCCAAACAGCAGTGAACTTTTCAAGGTCAGTATTTTTTAAACCAACAATATTTTTAAGAAAGGAATTTTTTAAAAAAAGTTCCACAAAATTTCTGAAAATTGGATTTGCTTCAAAGGTCAATAAAGAAATTCTGCAAGAAAAATGTTCTCAGGAAACTTTTGGGAGCGCAGCGAATTTAAAATTTTGGGTCCGCAGTTCTTTCAAGTTTTTAGAAAAGAAAAATGCTTCTATTTTTGGGACCGCAGCTCGTCTTTTTGAATTTTTAAAGAATATGTAAAATGCTTAAACTTTTAGAAAAGCAGCTAAGTCGAATTTTTGGGATAGTAGGTTGTCCGAATCTTTGGTAGAGCAGCATACCCAAATTTCTGGGACCGCAGCTCGCCCAAATCTTTCGAAAAGTAGCAAACTTAAATTTCTGGGACCGGCACTCGTCTTTTCGGATTTTTAAATAATTTTTAATACGCCTAGATTTTTTAGAAGAGCTGCGATCTCGAATTTTTGGGACCACAGCTTGTCCAAATCTTTCGAAAAGTAGCAAACTCAAATTTTTGGGACCGCAACTCGTCTTTTTGGATTTTTAAAACGCTTAAGCTTCTAGAAAAGCTGTAAATTCGAATTTTTGGTATCGCATCTTGTCCAAATTTTTGCTAAAGCACCAAACTCACATTTTTGGCTCGTCCAAATCTTTGGAAAAGTAGCAAACCCAAATTTTCGGTACCGCAGTTCGTCCAAATGTTTGTAAGAAATACGAACTTTAATTATTGAGGCTTCGGCTTATCGAAAAACAGCACATTTACATTTTTGGGACCGCAGCTCCCCCAAAATGTTGTAAAAGAAGAATGTCTAAGTATTTAGAAAATCAAAATTTTGGGCGCGCTGCTTTCCCAAAAGTGGGGAAAGTCCTCCTTCAAAAGTATGTTTTTATCTTTCAAAACTCCTCCCAAAAAATTATGCACACTGTTCTCCCAAAAATTCAGGTGCGCTGCTGTCCCAAAAATGTAGCGCCAAAAAAGAGTCCGACCTAAAAATTCATATTGTGGTTTTTGTTTTAAAGGCGGGAAGTGCAGAACACTTGCGAGAAAATCAACCCCCCGCGACAGAAGGGGGAGAAAATAATATGTTGGATTTGGATGTTCGTGGAATTTACAGTAATCGTCAAGATTTCACGGCGACCTTTAGGCCAACGGCGGGAATGCAATTCAATGGCGGTGTGGGGCCAAACGGTCTCACCAAAAAGCAAGAAATGTTGGTCAGAAGTGCCATCAAGTACTGGGTTGAAAGACATAAGCACGTCGTCAGGTAAGATTCAATAATTTATTCATTATCTGAGGCAGTCGACACTTGACACTACATTCGCATTACCGTTTGCGCTTTGTTTTTCTATTCTGTTTTTATTTTTGTTTTTATTTTTTGTTTTTATTTTTTGTTTTCATTTTTGTTTTTATTTTTGTTTTTATTTTTGTTTTTATTTTTATTTTTGTTTTTACTTTTTGTTTTCATTTTTGTTTTTATTTTAAGCTTTCATTTTTTTTCATTTTTTTCATATTTTTCTTTCTTGTTACTTTTTATTTTTATTTTGTTTTCATTTTTGTTTTTATTTGTTTTAATTTTTGTTTGTTTTCATTTTTGTTCGTTTTCATTTTTTTTATTTGTTTTCATTTTTGTTTTTATTTGTTTTCATTTTTTGTTCATATTTGTTTGTTTCCTTTATTTTAGACATTTTGATTTATTTCTATTTTAGAATATTTTGTTTTATTTATTTAATTTAATAATTGAGCATTTTTTGGGCGTGAATACAAATAAGTGTACCGGAGCGATGCTGGCATCGCTTCTTCTGGACCAACCCACGAAACGCGCTCCTTTTCTCCCGAGATTTGCGACTATGCCGGGGCCACTTTTTCTATTATTGGCGCTCTTTTTTCAATACGCACGCCTCCTTTAAATACAAGGATGTAAACAAACTATTTTTGCACATCAATTATTATCAAACAAGTTTTCACAATGCGAATTATAAATAAAATAAGTGCTCGTTAATTTCAATCATCTAATTTAATATAAATAAGACAATTCATTTTTTCTTTTAGATTCTAATTCTTCTTTTGAAATCCATTTCTTTTATTCTAATTTTTCTTTTGCATTCTAATTCTTCTTTTCGATTCTAATTTTTCTTTTCGATTCTAATTCTTTTTTTCGATTCTAATTCTTTTTTTGAGTCCTCATTCTCCTTTTGTTTTGTAACTTTCTTTTGCAACCCAATATCTTTTTTCCCCAATTTTATTTAAAGCCAATTTTTCTGATATCTTTTTTTAAATTTGCTTTTGTTTATTTTATTTGTCGCTTTGGTGGATTTCTTTGAAAGTTGGTGCGTGAACTGTACGTTTTGAAAGCTGCGAAGGTTAGTTGCTTATACTTGGGTGTAAAATCGAAACGGTGCACGTGATCGCGTATATCATAAACGCGACAAACTATCAGACTTTTGTCTCTACACAGCTGTAAGTCTAGGCTCTAAATGATTCATAATAAACTATGTCGGTCGTCTTGAACACAAGCTTTCTGTCAACTCCGGAAGTAGCCACTTTTTCAACAAGTATTCGTCCTCGCAACTACTGCAAATTTCTTCAAAACATTCTAAAAACATTTTTAAAAATTAAAAACGATATTGAATTTTAGATTAATTTTTTACCAACAAGAACTGAGACTTGATTTGTGTGAAGCAAAGTAATATTAAATATTATTAGATTCGCACAACAGCGTGCGCAAATGCATTTTTTAAAAATTTGTTTTGTTATTATTATAATAGTAGTAATAATAATAACAATAATAATAATAATAATCCTGCGTGCGCAAATGCTTCTTTCCTGGATTTGCATGGCTAAAAATATTATTAATATTTCTAAATATGTGTCAATTCAATTCTAAATATGTGTCACACTGCGAAGAAAGGGACCTGAGAAGCAAACGATTGTAGGTTATGATTGATGATAGTTTTAACTGGATTGAAGATTCGCTTTTAATGCATTGCAATAAAAATGAGTTTTTTATGATAACGTGCGTATACTATCAAAAAAACTGTTTTAGGCTACAAATAATTGAAGAAGAAGCTTCAATAAAGTTAAAACTATCATCAAACATAACCTACAATTTTTTTTGTAAGGTCCCTTTCTTTGTGCGTCATATTTGTCAATAAAGAACAATAATTAAATATGAATAATTACTAAGAAAGACTGATAATTAAAGAAAAATAATAAATACGTTGTAATAATTTAAAATTTTGTATTAATTTTATTGTTTAATAATAATAATAATAATAATAATAATAAAAGCCAATATGCAAGTCACGAGTTGCAGGTTTGAAATTTCAGATGGATGTATACTCGCGGAGGAAGTCTATGAGTGTTGAAGTTCCCACGTTTATTAAAAATGAATGATAAGAATGCACGATATTGACCGCAACGGGGGACGTCCTCTATAGTAGACCAATTCGTGGGGAGGGATAGCAACTGTGAACAATAATCCGAGTGAAATACACGCGATCTTTATTGAACTCTATTACAAATATTTTCTCCTAAATGACCCTTTCATCAAATTCATTTATAATCACATCAAATTACTCTTTGCGTTTATTTCAAGATTTTTTAAAAATTGTTTATTACTTTTGACTGAAAAGAATTTGGAACAAACAAATTTTCAGAATCGTAGATGTCCTAGACAGCTTTAAATATCTCGAAAGTGCCCCAGAAATATTCCCAAAGGTGTCCCAAAACTACTCCAAAGGTATCCCAAAATTGTCCCGAATATGTCCCAGAAATATTCCCAATATGTTCCAAAAATATTTCAAATGTGTCCCAGAAATGACCCAAGAATATTCTAAATATGTCCCAGAAATATTCCAAATGTGTGTCTAAGAAATATTCCCAGTATGTTCTAGAAATATTCCAAATGTGCCCCAGAAATATGCTAAATGTGTCCCAGATATTCCAAATGTTTCACAGAAATATTCCCAATATGTCCCAGAAATATTATCAGAAATGTTCCAGAAATATTCTCAATATATCTAAGAAATATTCCAAATCTGTCCCAGAAATATTTCCAGAAATGTCCCAGAAATATTCTAAATATGTCCCAGATATTACAAATGTGACCTAGAAATATTTCAAATCCGTTGAAGAAAGATTCTCAATATGTCCCAGAAATATTACAAATGTGTCCTAGAAATGTCACAGAAATATTCCAAAGATGTCCCAGAAATATTCCCAATGCGTTTCAAGAATATTCCAGGATATTTAAGACAATCTTGTATTCAAATGAATTTTCTTATTATTTTTTTCAAAATATTAATAGCCAAAAATTAATTATTCAAAAAACAATAAAAGAAGTAATTAGCGAGGAAATAATAGCTTTAGTGAGTTGAGTAGAGACTAAAAAAATCGAATAAAACTGTAATGAATCGTAAATTAGTTTTCGAATAATAAAAAGAAGTTTGATTAAATAATTTAAGATTCACCGTAACCTTAAAGTTCAATATTACTATGATTCATTTAAAAAAAGAAACAAGACAAAAAATACTTTTATAAATGTTACGAAGAGTTGTTTTTTTTCCATACATTTACCTTTCTTTTTAATTTTGTAAATCAAATATAGCACACCCAAGGGACATTAATGCTCGACTTTTTTGTACTCTTGGATTAGAAAAAGCATTCAAATCTCCAACAAAACATTGTAATTTATGCCGAGAAATAATTGTCTACTTAAAATATTTTATTATAACGTTTTTAAAATTTCAATTAATTTTAAAATCTTTTTAAAATTTATTTTACATTTCATGATAAATATTTATTTTACATTATTTTAATATTATTAATTTAATTTAATATTAATTCTCCCCTGTTACTGAATTAAATATAATTGAATAGAAAAGTGTCAAAATTGAATCGATTGAAAGCAAAGGATAGGAAAAGATAGAAAAGATTGAAATACTTTTCTATTAGAAAAGGGTAAAATATGATAAAAAAGCATAGAAAAGGATAGAAAAGGATAGAAAAGGATAGAAAAAGATTTAAAAAAGATAGGAAAGATATAGAAAAGATATAGAAAAGGATAGAAAAGGATAAAAAAGAATAGAGAAGAATAGAAAAGAATAGAAAAGAATAGAAAAGAATAGAAAAGAATAGAAAAGAATAGAAAAGAATAGAAAAGAATAAAGAAGGATAGAAAAAGATTTAAAAAGACAGGAAAGATATAAAAGATAGAAAAGGATAGAAAAGAATAGAAAAAAATAGAAAAAAATAGAAAAGGATAAAAAGGGTAGGAAAGGGTAGGAAAGGATACAAGTAGATTAAAGAGACAGTTTTTGTATACATATTTAAAGTGCATAATAAGATGGAATAGAACAGTAGGTATAGAATATTAGAATAGGATAGAAAAGGATAGAAGAGATAGAAAAGAAGAGAAAAGGATAGAAAAGAATACAAAGAATAGAAAAGAATAGAAGAGGGAAGAAAAAAAGAATTGGAGAAAGAATAAAAGAGGAAAGAAAAGAAAACGATAGAAAAGAATAGAAAATAATAGAAAACTTATAAGAAAAGAGAAAAGAGAAAAGAGAAAAGGAGATAGAAGAAGATAGAAAAGGATTCAAAAGATAGAGAAAAATAGAAAAGAATTGGAAAAAAATAGAAAAGTGAAATAAACCAATAATTGTTAAAGAAATAGAAGAGGTAAAAAAAGAAAAGGATAGAAAGAAGTACAAAAGAATAAAAAAGAATAGAAGTCGATACATGTAGATTAGAAAGACTCCTTTGTATATTTAAAAAATGCAAAATAAGGTAGAATAGAATTAAAAGTATAGAATATTAGAAAAGGATATGAAAGGATGGAAAAGGATAGAAAAGCATAGAAAAATTATAAAAAAGATTAAAAAGGATGTACAAACATAGAGACGGATAGAAAAAGATATAGAGTGATAGAAAAGGATAGAGAAGATAGAAAATATGGAAGAAGATAAAAAAGATAGAAAATATGAAAAAGATATATATGAGAATAGAAAAGAATAAAAAAAGAATAGAAAAAAATAAAAAAGAATAAAAAAGAGTAGAAAAAAATAGAAAATTACAGAAAATTAAGGAAAAGAAGAGGATAGAAAAGAATAGAAAAGGATAGAAAATTATAAAAATCATTAAAAGAATACAAAAAGATAAGAATTAGAATTGTATAGATTAAAAAATAAAATAGAATTAAATAGGATGTAATATATAAGGTTACAGAATAGAATAGCATTGAATAGGGATGAACAGAGTGAAATAGAATTAAATGAAATTGCAGATGGTGGAAGAGGATTAAATAAGATTGCAAAAACTATGAAGTAAGAAAAGAGGATGGACAAGAATATAAAAAGATAGAAAAATCTGTAATAAGGGAGAAAATAAAATAAAATTATAAAAAGGGATAGGAAACAATAGAAAACAATAGAAAACGATAAAAGGGGATAAAAGGGATAGAAAAAGATGAAAAGGGATATAGAAAAGGATAGAAAATCATACAGAAGGATAGAATAGGTTAAATTTAATAGAAAAAGATAGAAGAGAATTGAGACGTTAGTAAAAGATAAAAAGTGGCAAAAGAGATAGAAAATGATAAAAAGGGATAGAAAATCATAGAAAATCATAGAGAAGGTTTGGGAAGTTTAAAAATTGATAGATAAAAATAAAAGAGAATAAAAGCTTTAAAAAACGATAAAAGGGGACAAGAAGGATAGAGAAAGATAGAGAAAGATAGAAAGAGATAGAAAGAGATAGAAAGAGATAGAAAGGGATAGAAAATATTAGAAAGATTCATAAAGGACAAAAGTAGATCAAAAGGGATAAGAATGATAGAAAAATATAAAATATGATTGAAAAAGATAAAAAGAAATAGAAAAGGATAAAAAGAATAGAAAAGGATAGAAAAGAATAGAAAAGAATAGAAAAGAATAGAAATGAATAGGAAAGAATAGAAAAGGATAGCAAAGAATAGAAAAGAATAGAAAAGAATAGAAAAGAATAGAAAAGAATAGAAAAGAATAGAAAAGAATAGAAAAGAATAGAAAAGGATAGAAAAGGATAGAAAAGGATAGAAAAGGATAACAAAGAATAGAAAAGAAGTGAATGAATCTTCTATTACTATTTTTGGTTTTTGTTTGTTTGTTTTTTGTTACGAAAGGATTCTTGTCGTGCATCACTGGGAATAATATAAGAGACGAATGTGTTCTCTTCGTACACGTGACGGTATCGTCTCAAGGCAGTGTACTACGTATTTATTGATCCCATAGTTGGCAATGAATAACTTTAGGCATTCACCTTTTTTTAATAAATTATTTTTCAAACTCAAAAATAATGAGCTTTAAGTTTAAATTAATTAAAGTTTCTATTATTTACTCAACTTTCCTTATTTCAACTCTGCTTCATAATTTAATTAAATTTAACTTTCAAGTTTTTCACGTTTCGGCACATTAATAAATTAGTAAAAGTCATTTTACTAGCTTTCAAGTACACGTCATTGTGTAACTCTAATGAACCAGTCACGAGTTGCACATTATGAATTTTTTAAGTCGCTGTGTTCTCAAGGTTATCCATAAATTAACAAATGTCAGTTAAAAAAGTCAATTAAAAAATGTCAATTCATTTCAATTGCATTTTTCATCATACCTTTTTTAAAGCAACTTTTGTTTAGACTTTAAATCAAATTTTTATTTAATCATTTTTTTTTCATTTACACGATTATTCCAATACACAATTATTCCAATACACAAACATTTCAGTTTTTTCTAAAATTGTGTCATAGAAATTCATTTCACGAGAAAAGAAATGATTAAGGTTTGTCAAAGAAAATTGCATTGTCAGAAGTTGAGAAATTTCTCACTTCGCATCTTTCATCCACTGGAATTTATTTTCTAGTCAGTATTATTGGGATTTGCTCTTAGATAGACAATCCCTTCGAGTGAACAAGAAATTTTTATCATTTTATTTTTTGTAAACATGATTATATTGGAAGTATTAAAGATAAGAGTACTGCAGATTTTGGAAAGCTTTGAGGTTAGATTTTGGCATTTTTTGATTTTAGGTTGGTAACAGCTGTCGGTGATGCTTATGGTGTGGCACTGCTGCTGCACATGTTAGCAACGACTATAACTCTGACTCTCCTTGCATATCAAGCGACTAAGGTAATTTAAATATTAAAGTTTCCGCGGAAATGAAATTATGAATAAAATCGAAAGTACGAACTTCAAGTTTAAAACTTTATATTCCTTTTAATTAAATTCTTTAAAAAGTGTAGGCACCGAACCTTGAAAATTTAGCAAACAGTGAAATATCAAGTTATTGACATTTTTTTATTTAAATATTTCCGGCGATTATTGCAAAAAAGAAAAAAAATTGCATATTAATATGAATTTTTATTTTAATTGTAAAATTCGTGAGACTAATATTTAATTGACTGTACAATTTTATTTAGAATAATTTCTACTGCTCGGAATTTTTATTAGCATATTCTACATGTAAATTCATTTGGAATTTTTAATTATTTAAATACTCATAAAGTTAATGAGACTATTAAAGTTAATTATCTAGGGATGGTAATTATTTACTGTGAATAACTACCTACAGTGGATAATTATCTACCTTGGATAATACCTAAAACTAGGGATGGTAATTATTTACTGTGAATAACTACCTACAGTGGATAATTATCTACCTTGGATAATACCTAAAATGAATAATTACCTACAGTCGACAATAACTTACAGTCGATAATTACCTACAGTCGACAATTACTTGCCGTCGATAATTACCTACAGTCGATAATTACTTACAGTCGATAATTATCTGCAGCCAATAATTATCTACGGTGAATAATCATCTGCCGTAAAAATTTAATTCCTACATAATTATCTACAACCATAAATTAGTAGCTAATTGAGATGAGAATTAGTCTAAATGAAAATTTTTTAAAATAATAATTACGAAAAATAAAAATTAATGCTCGTAAACATTTGCAGGAATGAAAAAGCAAAAAAAAATTTTACGACGTTTGAAGCATAGTCTCATAATTCAAACGCTGTAAAATTTTTTTTTGTTTTTTTTAAAAAAAAAAAAAAAGTCTTTAAATTATGTTAAATAACAATTTGTGAATATAAAAATTGTATTGAATAAATACTAGATACGATGAATATTTTTGTTAAAAATTATCATTTGATTAGATCAACTTCGATTTTTTTATTCGA
>WNHD01021248.1:0-11358 GCA_011057455.1 Ganaspis sp. Gsp50
CTGCTCTGTACATCATATAATATTAATTTTGTGAATTGATATATCCAAGAATACTAAAAAGTTTTGTAAAATTCAATAAACTAAATTTTTCCGTGTAGTTAATTTAACCCCAAAAAATAGTAGGGGCACATTTTCTTTCTAGTTAAGTTAACCAGGCGTTTCTTGCAATGTGTATACAAAAATCAGTTATTCTTTTGTTTGTTTGAATAAAAGTAACGATTATTATTAATTTTAATATAACAGTTTCATAATTTTTTATAATTCGTAATTTATAGTACTTTATTTAAAATATGAATTTATGAGTTTATTTTATATTTTATCCGAAGTTATTCACTTTCTAATTACAAAATTATTTTTTTATATATCTTTAGCATGTTTCAAGAAACTTAATATGTAAATATTGTATCTCTTTTGTGTTTCAAAAGCACATCGATTGACCGTTTAACGAACCTTTTAGCTCAATTCTATGCAAAGTTATTTTCTTTCTAAAATACAAAAATTTTGAAAAACTCGATTTTTTAAAGAATTTTGTTACCAATTCTAGTGTGAAATTCAGTATTTTGTGACTGGTTTATGCTTTAAAAATGCATTCATCTTTGTATCTCGTGCCATTTTTTAAACAATTTGAAACCCATAGATTTCATTTATTTGGCTATTTAAAGCTTTCTAACATTTTTGAAGATTAGTAAATACCCAAATAAATGAAATCTAATTTGTTTTATTTAACCCAATTGGGTTCCTGTTTTAGTTTAAAAAAAGTACATTTAAAAGAGAGTATTTTTCTAGCGTTTTTTTAAAACATTTAGAACACATTTGGTTACCCACTAATTTAAAAAAAATGGTAATTACATAATTACATGGTAATACATTCTGGCTTATAAAACACGAACCCAATTGATGGGTTAAATAAAAAATTCGAATTTAAATTTCTTGAGGTTAAACAAAGTCTGTTTTCGTTTTCTTTAAATTAGTGGATACCCAAATGGCCCCTAAATGTTAAAAAAAAACCACTAGAAAAATATTTCTTTTTTTAAACTTATTAAAAAAGTAAATTTCAAAGAATAAGGTAGTTTTCTTATTATATTTATCTTTTTCAAAAACACAACTTTTTTTATTGGATACCAACAAAGTAAAAAAAATGTTAGCAGGCTTTAAATAGCCAAGAAATTAAAATCTAAATTTTCTTTAACCTAATTAGGATGAAAAGAAGGTTACCAACTTTTTAAACTCTAATTGAAAACTACTATACTACTCTAATTAAATTCTTTGAAAGAAAATATTAAAATGCTTTTTTTTTCTTTATCTCACTAAAATAAATAAAATGTTTGCAAAAGTAGTAAATAAAATGCAGCTTTAAGAAATGTTCTTCGCATTAAATGGACTTTTTAGAGAGGACATTTTTCGTTTATTAGTTATAAAACTCGAAATGACACTGATTAAGGAAATAGGATAATAAATCCGGTTTAAAAGGACTATTAATAACTCGCAAGAAACTTAGTTACGCGCACGGTCCACTTTTATCAGGAAAAACTACAAAAACAGTCATAATGGATAGAACATAAAAAGGGCGTGCGAGTTGAATCCTTTTTATCTATGAGCGGAAGGAGACCCCTTTTAGGGTATCTTGCTACGCTACATCGGTTACTCGTCCGCTTTTCGGGTTGCATCTCCTCAGGCGTAAATTCCAAAAAAGAAAACTTATTCAATCTCACAAATTATTTTATAACACAGTATTCTCTCTCCCATTATACACTTTTTTATTCCTATACATTCTTTATTTCTATACGTTCTTCATCGAGTTCTTCATTTATACACATTTCTTCTATAAATGCACGAAAAAAGCAGAGTTTATAAAATCCGTGCAATTAAATTCACCTCAATTTGAACGACTTCTCTTCCAAATTCTTCCTCTTTATGTGAATGTCTTATTTCTCATTTGAAATAGATTGAAAGAAATAGTACAGCGAGTGTTTCTGCAAAGAAATACAACATTTTCAATAACTTGTTTGAGTGGTGTAACTCAAAGGAAATACGTAAAATGTGAAACTTTACTGATTCTCGGGGAAATATTTAAAAGAATTTCTTTGGTGTGCGTCATCGACGTGTGGACCTGAAGAGTGGAATTCATCTGTTTAGCACACAAAGAAAGTTCGAAAAGTCCTTTTTGCGGATTTTTTGTCCTCTGTCTCTTCCTCAAACTCGGCAGAGTTGCCCTACCGCATGCTAATGCACGCACCAAGCGCAACTGTTCTCGCGGCCTCTACCTTTTATTTCCCTCTCGCTCTATATTTTCGTCATCTCTCCAGGAAACAAGAGAGAGATGGAGATTCTCCCCTTTATTTGGCCAAATTTGATTCACCAACAAGATCCGATCTGACGTACGATCACTTCTTGTCTCTTCTTTCCTACCCTCCTCACCCTTTCGCTTTATCGGGCTCTCTTTCTCTCCTTTTCTTTCTCTTTCTCACTCTCTTTCTTTCTCTATATTTATCTTTGTTTCTTTTTTTTTGTTCCTCTTTATTTCTATCTTTCTTTCTCTATATTAATCTTTGTTTCTCTTTATTTCTATCATTCTTTCTCTATTTATCTTTATTTCTCTATATTTATCTTTGTTTGTTTCTCTTTATTTCTCTCTCTTCATTTTTCTCTTTCTTTCTCTATTTATCTTTGTTTCTCTCTTTTTTGTTTCTCTCTTCTTCTTCCTCTTTAATTGTCTATCTTTCTCTCTCTTTCTCTTTTTTTCCCTCTTTTTCCCTCTTTTTTCCCTCTTCTTTCCCTCTACTCTTTCTCCTTTCTCTCCCTTTGTCTTTCTCGCTTTCTCAATTTTCGCGTCCCTCTCTCGTTTTCTTGCGCTTCTTTATCCCTTTTTGTTTTCATTGCACCTCTCCTTTCATCATTCTACTTTTTAGCCGACTGTGAGCCATCCACAATGTTGACTTTTTTGAGCTTTGATCCCTTCATCACTTGCACGAATCTCGACCCTTTTTGCTCAGCTATACTCAATTAGGGAAATTATTGCATTTGAAATTTAAGGACATAAATTGTCCTCGCCGATGAGACGGAATAGGCTTTAGTTTTTTGTTTTCATTTTAGACGGTAAAAAAAATTAGTTTTTGTTATACGAAAGTTTAGAGTCTCAGATTTAGCGAGACAATCGTTGGATATAAAAACTAGTATAGGTTTTGTTTCGTTGTTATGAATCTCGTTTCATTCTCGCCTGATAAATCTGTGCTATTGTCTTACGAACAAAAAATGTACGTTTATGCATTTTAAATTGTTTCATTTTTTGAATGTAGTTTTTGTTTTCAACGAAACGTATGAAAGCTAAACACAAAAGTGTTTTAAAAATGAAAGTCATTTTGCAATTTCACTAATTCAGAGAGCACAACTGACATTATTTTACTCATTATTGATTACTCATTACTTTAATCATTATTGTTTACTCATTATTTTACTAATTATTGTTTACTCATTATTTTACTCATTTAGTCAAAGTAAGAGAGTAAGAATTCGAAAATATGAAATTAGTGAAAAGGAATTATAAAATGAAAAATCGAAGAAAGATACAATGATGGAGTAAAATGAAGTCTTGTGCATCCCGGAGCATATTGCATTAATGAAAATTCACGTTTGTTCGCCATTTTGAATATTGTTACGTAAGGTTGTTATAAACGCATTTTAAAGTTTGTCGGGCTATTGTAATTAAATCGATGTAGAAATTGGCATTTCAGATGCACATTGGTATAAATCATTGAAACGACCTGTCATCACCTCTTATGTGATCGGTTACGTTGAAGTTAAATATATGTGTAGACAATTACGGCATAAGGTTTTCTTATTCACAATTTTGTATTGTAACTACGGCCTGGACTAATCAAACGACCTATTTTCTTCCGAGGTGAAAATAATCATTCGTCATTGTGCGAACCAAGCAATGCGAGATTGATTGGCATTTGATCATGTGTCATTGAAACCATGCAATATTTAGACTTTATTTATGTTTATTGCTTTTAATAAATGCACGTGAGTCAGGACTGAATTCAATTACTCAAACCAGGTAAAAAAAAGTTTAATCAATGACAGTTTGAAAAACCATTATTTCATTCGACTACTCTTTAATTTCGTGGGAAATTTATTTTTTAGCTGCAATTTTTTACACTGACTGAACACTGCTTGATACAATGATATTGTTGAAATCTTTGTTAGAGTTATTTGCTCTTGGTTTAGGAATATTTCTTCTTGGGACAATGACATTTGTCCTTCAATTAGGAATACTTATTCGTGATTCAAGTATTCACTGATGCATAAAGAATGTATTATTTAGGACTTATTTATTTGATTATTTTATTAGTTATTATTTTAGGACTGATCACTGAGAAAAAAGTTTTCTTGGTTCAATGCAAAAATGCATTGGATCTAATCTACTTTATTCTTAGATTCGGACCTAGAATATGTATTCTTGAATATACTGAAGATAAATAAAATTACCAAATAATTATAATTGTGGTTATCAAATGTTAAACATCTTAAATATCTTAACAGAAATCTGTTAATTTTCAATGCAACGATGTTAAATTACAAGTTGATTTGGAATTCTACAGGTCTGTAAAAATTCAAGTGCATTTAAAATGCATTCAAAATCGCCTTGTAATTTAAAAGGTGATGCATTGCGAAAAGTATATAGTATATAGTAATTGCAATAATAATAAAAAGTCGCCTATTAATTTGAATTAGTATTCTTTAAATCTGAACAAATAAAAAGTCGTCTTAATTGCAATTAGTAAAAATCATTATCACAAAGATGTGGTGAAATTTCACAGCTTGATTTAAAATACATATAGTTCTAAATTTCACCATCAAAATCAACCAATCAATCAATCATCAAATCAATTCACCATCAACTTTTTCTTATTTTCAGTGAAAAACTGTTAATTTCCGTTAATGAAAGTTGTTAATTTTTTATCAATATTGTTTTTTTTTTTTATTGAACTTTACTAAGACAGTTTATTTTTGAAAGTATTAACTTGCTAACAGAAATGCATCAAACTGATTACAAAAGATTATGATTTTGAACTGATTAACAATTTGATACTTTTGATATAAAGATACTTTTCGATAATCGATAAAAATCAACATTATTCTTGATACTTTTAAGTTAACTGTGAAACATTTGTTAAAGTTGTCAATTTCGTTGGGATTTTGTTTGTTAATCAATTTATCATTCAACCCTTTGAGTCACAATAACTGAAGCTCGAGCTCAAGAAAATTCCAATTTTATTACTTAGTGAAAATTCCAACTATATAATGAGAATTGGTGGACGACTTTCTACTATATAATTCAAATAGACTCCATGAGTGTAAAAGACCCTAATAGATGAAAGAGATCAGTTTCAAAATGTTTGTCTAATACAATAAAAAGACATTTTAAAATTGGCACATAGGATAAAAATCTCGGATACATGTACTTTTCTACTTTCTTAAACCAAATTCTAATTTATTCAAATGGAATATCAAGCAGTTGTAGAGAAGCTGTCCTACTTAGAATTGTTCTCACGTAGATCCGGGATTCGCGTATTTATCAAAAACAGAACTCGTTCATTGGAAAATCCGAGCCTCACTTTTGTAGTGGAAGAAGATTCAGTGGGGTTGTAAGCCATCGTACGAATGGACATAGGTAAAAAACGTCTGCTACATGTATACGTATATACATAACGATATAAATATATACTTATACATATACAAACTGATAAATATATATACAAGTAAAGTCAAATATATAAATATATATATATATATATATGAGGAAAGGATGAGAAAAGAGGGGGCGGAGAGGGATGGAGGACCGCGCACTGGCGACCATCACCAAGTCAAATCGTCTCTCGCAACGCGCCAGCGAATAATCTTAAATTCAAATTAAGAGCGAGTCTACAAATTTAAACAATAAACGATCAGATTCCCTGCGATTTAAATTTAAACGCCGTGGACAATGGGCGATGCGCGCATTCGTTGCGTTCCATCTTCTCCTCCGAATTATTTAGCCTAACTAGGTGACTGTTTCTACTTAAATATCAGGAAAAAAACCTAGGCTCAATTTGAACTCGATTTGCCATGTATATCGAAACGCCGAAAAAGAGAAACGGCTAGTGATTGGATATTTCGTCATCTTTAAGAGACACAGAAAAAACGTGGTACATTACTCCAATTGATTCCACGTTTTTTAAGTAACGTACTATGTTACTCTATTTGAACCGCATCAAATATGAACCACGTAGGTGGCGCCACATTCAGTTGTGTGTTTTTGTCGTTGCGTATCGTATTAAATTGAATTCCAAATATTTTATTTCAACTTTTAATATTACATATACTTTCATTTTTTCAATCTTTTTTCAAGATTTCAATCTTCTCTTTTTAAGAAAAGTATTTTTAAATCTTCCCTATAGGGAAGATTTAAAACACGTTTTTTCACCTTTACTAAATTACCATAAATTACCGTAAACTCGAATTCGTTTTTTGGATACAATTTGATCATTTTTTGGATGCAATTTTGTACTTTTGCGAAAAACTCCTCTTGTTCTGGAACGAATTTCGAAAATGGAAATCAAAGGAAAAAAATCAAGTTAAAAATGTCGTTTTTTAAGTGTAGTTACTTTCTACCACGTTAAACATTCTAAAAAAAAACTACTTGATACCATTTTTATGGTTTTTAAAAAAAGGTATACCTGTTATCGAAACAATCGTTTATCTGCAAATCCATTGCAAGCATCCTTCGAGACATTAATTCCTGATTTGAAAAAGACACTTTTCTAGAGAAAAGAGAAGTTTATCAGACGTGTGAAATTCCAATAGAAATGACATTAGAATCCTTGGCACGCAAATCAATGTAGATCTTGTATAGGGAGGATCGTTGATCGATTCTCTATTCCCGATTCCATTACCGCAGTTGCTGATGCACCTCTCAGTGAATTTTTTTGCAAACCCGATAGGAATATAGGGTTTCAAAAAGGAAGAAGGGAAAGGAGCATATATAACATAACGAAGTCAGGGACGCATAGTCGGCACTCTCGCCTCGATCTTCTCGGATTGTCGATTCTCTTGAATCTCTTGCTTACGCACAAACTAGATACAATTGTAGATATATAAAACTAAAGGCGTATTACGGCGCTTACACAGTCAGAGGTAGCGCATAATCACGAGTGACCCTGCATTCGTTATTCCGAGAGTACTTATCAACATGGAATACCAAATAGGGAACCACCGTGGCGAGTCTGGCTCGTTCTCTGACTGACGTTAGTCAATCAAACGGGAGAAAAAATGCTCACCTTGGCAAAGGAACGCTTCGTGCTGAATTGTTGCCGTCGGTGCTTCTCTCTGCTCTGCTCTTGTTTTCTCGAGGCAAAAGGAGCTGCTGCGACTTGGCTTGGACTTGTTCTCTACTGCCCCGACCCTCTTCTTTTCTCTCTACACCAAGTTCTGCATTATCCGTACCAAATGCAAAGGATCGCGCGAGAAATAATAATAATGACAATGTCTTCATTGTCAGGGCGGACAAAGGCCGACGGCGCGCACCAAGACGACTTTTGCAACCTCACGCGATTGTTCGAAACGACCAGACGGAACGCTTAATTAAATCACATAAATATTTAGCTGAATATCATTCCTGCTACATTATTCTCGACGCTCAATTTCCTTTTACTGTGTAGGAACCTTTTGCCTTCAGCTTTCACTGCTCCAGCTCTTATCTCTCTTAAATGTCTCCTTTGATTATTAATTTTTACTTTAACTTCTCAAGGCGTTTTCTCGTCTTAAGCTTTTCAACTTTTTTATAAATGCAGTATAATGCTAAAGTTCAATAACTTACGATGCGGAAAGTTAAATGTATTTTAGTATTGCATTTTTTAATGTATCGAAATATTCTTACATTGTGACGAAATTTAAATTATATCAAAATTTACATTGTGACGAAATTTAAATTATATCAATATTTACATTGTGACGAAATTTAAATTATATCGAAATTTACATTGTGACGAAATTTAAATTATATCAATATTTACATTGTGACGAAATTTAAATTATTTAAAAATTTACATTATGTCAAAATTTGCATTATTATGTCGAAATATTCTTACATTATTAGTAGCTACTAATAATATTGGTAGTTACAACAAATTCCAAAAGTTTTCCACTCATTTCAATAAGTGAAATTAAGCTGTCGGATCAAAGAAGGGCATATATTTTTTCTTTTTTTTTAACGTAAAAACGTTGGCCCTTGTTGAGAGAAAAATTAAACTTTAAATTTGAAGAGAATCTAAACCTTATGATGCATCTGCAAACTTTCATTTTCAAAATATTAATTCGAAATTTCCTTTTTCATTAAACAGGAGCCACCGCTCTTGGGTAAAAAAAAAATTATATGCCCTTTTTTGATCCAGTAGCTTAATTTTGACTTAACTTATTTAGATATTTAACTTATTTAGATATTTAACTTATTTAGATATTTAAAGATTATTATTTATTAGATTATTAAATTTGAATCAGTAAAAATTTACATTTTGCTGTCGACAATCAGTAAAAATAATAATAGTGATAATCAGTGAATTTCTACTAAGTAAACAAATTACTGATATTCAGTAGAATTTTACTAATTGTCAGTAGAATTTAACTATTTGAATTAGTAGCTCAGTTTTAGCTATGAATTAGAAAATTTCTACTTAAATCTACTTATTTTTAAGTCAAATCTCTAAATTTGAATCAGTAGATTTTGCTTATTCAGATTTAAAGAATAAAGTAAAGAACACTAGAAATAATAAGTGCTACTTAAACCTCAAATTGGTGTTAAAACAATACGAAACAAATATAATCCAGTGAGAGGGCGCCACCGTCTATGTACTTTAGCACTGGTTAAAAATAATTGAAAACGAATTTGAACCAAATTTTTTTCTGTGAAATGATAAAGAATGTTACAAGTAATGTAAAGAATGTTTCTTATTAAGAAAATTTGGAACATAAATCTAATAATGATAACGGCAGACGTAGTTAATTCAAGAATCGTTAATCGCCTTCTATTAATGAACTGAAAGATAAGGCAAACTAGAAGGCGTCTCATGATTTAAAATAGGGTAGCCGACTTGAGAATTTCAAATCACATTCTGAATAATGAAAGCTCATTTCCCTAAGGCAAAAATAAACCCAAAGTGTAACAGATAATAGTCGTAAAATGTCGGAATAGGAAAAAGAGAGTAAAGAAGTAAACTAACTGATAGTAGACGGTGGGTAGCAGGTGACGCGCTTAGTTTTCTCTTGCAGCATTTATCTTCCTCCCTTATTCACCTTCCAGTTTTCTTTCCTCTTTCTCTCCCTGGTCGCTGGAATAAATTTGAATTTAGCTGCACACATCTGTTGCCAGCGGACGGACTAATTAGGGTCATCTATAAACGCTACTTTCTATTCCAATCTATATAAAACTCTTGCGTAATTATCCTCTTAAAAATCCAAGGTACAGGTGGGCGCCTCATTAAACCTTAAAACACTTCCGATTTATGTGCTTTTATCAGAAATTATAAGCCATAGGCTCTCTGTAATTCAGATCAAATTAAGTTATAAATAATGTGTCTATAAATTATGTCCAAGTGTGACAATCGATGGTATTTTATATAGTCTTTTTCTTCTTCGCGTGAATATTCCAAAAGAGATCTGAGTGTTCACAACCCAAATCTTTCTGTGTCCAATCTTTCTATGTACTAAATTGAAAAGCAAAAAACTTTAAATATTATCTAGAGTTGAATAAAAATAATAAAATAATCTAGAATTGAATTGCGACATTGTAACAAATAAAACTCGTTAGTAATCTGGAATAATTTCTATGTTCTGTGAATAATTTGCTGTAGTCTTGATCTCTTTGTCTCTTTGGCGTAACAAGAGAAATTAAGGGAATTTGTATTCGAAATTATTCATAATTGAAGGGCATCAGTTTGCGGCGAGCAGAGGCCTCGTATGGGACGGATCAAACGGCCGTTGCTCTTTTGTTCGTTAATTCAATTGCCGCGGAAAATTTGAATGCGAAATTCCGCTCTGCCGCAGGCGATTATCAAACTAGTCGGACTGATCGAGAACTAAATTAAATCGAAATCCATCAACTCTCTTTTTTATCTTTGTGCTCATTGCAAAACTCGACACAATGGTCATTTAATAAATTTTGCCGCTTCACGCATATAACCACTGGTTACTTTATATTTCTACGTTGAATTTTATCCAATTTGTTTTTTATATTTCGATCATTTCGTTTCTTTTATTTCGAAAATGAAAACATCGGTTGCAAGGGATTAATGAACTTTGGTGCGAAATTAATTAATTTTAACTTCAAGGGGTTTAAATAGTTAATACTTCAGTTGGTCCAAATTCGACTGCGAAAAGAAACAATTGGTCTAAATACTTTTTGTCGTAATCTTAATTGAATCTTAATCAATTCTAACTACTTCAATTAATCCATGTTTAATCTGCTGACATTCAATTCAGTAGATCATTTACACCCAAATTCAGTTGATCAAAACTTTAGTCTTTTTAAATTCAATTAATTTTAATTATTATTGATCCAAATTTAATTATTTGAAACTTCAATTAATCGAAACTTGAATTGATCGAAACTTGAATTGATTGAAACTTTAATTGATCGAAACTTTAATTGATCGAAACTTTAATTGATTGAAACTTTAATTGATCGAAACTTTAATTGATCGAAACTTTAATTGATCGAAACTTCAATTGATACAAATTAAATTGATTCAAACTGCTATCGATTCGAATTCAATTAATCAAAATTACAATCGAAGCAAATTCAATTATTTGAAACTTCAATCGGTCAAAATATAACTGATCCAAACTCATGGCGACTCGAATTTAATTCATGAATATTACAATCGAAAGAAAGTCAATTTTTTTAACCTTTAATTAATTCGCTTTTAATTGAATATAAGTAGAAAATTTTTAGCGAATTTAAACATTCAAAATCAAATGTTAATAGGTCCAATCTTTAATTGAGCCTAATTCAATCGATACGGACTTCAATTAATCTAAACTTCAATTGATCCAAACTTCAATTGATCCAAAGTTCAATCGAACAAAAATTTAATCGATCCAAGATTTAATCAATTCAAGCTTGAATTGGTCCAAACTTGAATCAATTCAAATTCAATTGATCAAAATTTTATTCAATCCAAGTTCAATTAGTATAAATCCAACCCATTGAAATTTAATTTATCAAAAATACACTGAAAAAAATAAATAGCTGATTCAGACAACGTATGGCAGTTCCACCAATACGTGTACCTAACCTAGTCACAATTATGACTAGATTAGGTA